>VDFB02193867.1:61650653-61952928 GCA_007258455.2 Sequoia sempervirens
TGTAACTTTTGAAAATTACATCCAAAAGATAAGCACAAGAGAAAAGCAAAGACCAGCTCGAAATATTGAATCCTAATTGCATATCCAATCTATATTTATACGCATTTGAGTAGATGAAAATTGTATAATTGTCTAAATGTTTGGTTTGAAAAGATCTGAATATCCTTATCTATTTGAATTGGATAAATAGATGTATAGATAAATGTATCTAGAAAATCAGTGGTCAAAATTTAGATAAATATATTGTACATAGATGAGATGGATAAAGATATTATTCTTCTTGACAAAATTTACATAATCAAAATTGAGATAAAAACATAGTACATAGATTTGGAAAATGTAGATAATATTCTTCTTGTTGTATTTTAGATAGTACGAGGGAATATATTTTTATATGTTATTGGTGATTCTATGAGATACACTAACAAATATAAATGAATCAATTGTAGAATCAAATACATAATCAAAGGGCACTAAAGTGGAGAAAAGATAGTGATGGTAGCATCTCATATGAAAATAAAATCAATTTAAAAATTCAAGAAATTTTGTTTACCTTTGTTGAAAGATGAAAATGATGACGGATTTTATATTTCTATCATGATTGACCAAAATTGATCATCTTCTCTTCCCTCAAATCACTCACTACTACAAAGATATTAAGAAATCCTCAATCAAGACTTGTTTCCATTATAATAGCTTTGCATTCGATATTTTGTGCAGCCACACAATGTGCTACTAGATTAACAACTATATCAATATATAGCCTTACCCTTATATGATTACCTTCTCCATATCCTTGTGAACCCCTACTATATCCTTGCTACTCTAAGAAATCATGCTGCATTTATTACAAGTGTCAGACAATTATGTTCAGAATTAGGTGATTGTAATAACAGACCCAAATTAACCTAAAATATTGAACAATTTTTGTGAAGTGAATTTCCTAATGATAGTATCAAAATGTGTAAAAATAAACTACTAAGAAACAACAATGCAATGCAATTATAATTATGATAATACGATCAATGAATGTTAAATACTGATACTAAATGAAATCATATCTTATTGTTCTTTTACAAAAAATTATTCCACAACCTTTACTTGTCCATGGTTCAAGAGAAATGGTGCAATGTGATCCCAAAGAACTAGATATGCATACCTATCCACCCCATCTAAGTAGGTTCCATGACCTACAGAGAGTTTGTTAATCTTTCCGACCAATCATACACAAGGTTACTACCGATTGACCATTCACCCAAAAAAAACTCCTACCATAGTAACTATGACTATACATTTTCATAATAGGGTATATGAAACATTCATTATAGGGTTATGAAAATCTCTTGCTTATTTATTCTTTATTACAATTCTCTTTTCCCTTTAATCTATAAGATGGCTAAGTGTAAAATATCACCAATCACCTACATTCTACAACCTTTAAGGTTCGTATGCCACTAGTTGAAACAATCCAACCTTTTAGTGTAACACTTGGAATCCATATCCATGTTGAGGCACTAAAGGCTTCATCCAAAAAGCATAGTCTTTCTAGAATTCTAGAGTAACATGATACATCCATCATGTATATCATATTAGAACTAAGGCACACATGTCCTTAGTGATAACCATCCCGCTCTCTAAGGGAATGGGTAATTAATACATGAACAGAAAATTCACTCGCTAATATCATGCTAGAGCATCAATAAGATTATCTTCTATGGGTCATAGATTATTCAATCGTTGATCACTATAGAAGTAGAGGAACAGTCTACATCTCAAAGAGTATAGACCCTCTACCTATACCCTTGTTTTGTCTAGATTATTTTGTTATATCCTTAAATCAAGAACATGAATTCAAGATCGTAGTATCTCATGTCAATGATTTATATAAATAGAAGTAAATACAATATTTAATTTATTTCTCGTGTTTTATTTCGTTTGTATGGCTTGCCTTTTTTAATATCTGGTTAGAAATTTTATACTCTTACACTCGTATAGATTGGGTGTGTCGCTAAACATAGGTATAGAAGACATAAGTGGATGTTGTCTGCCACGTCTACCCTGCGCATCTTATTATATCATTCCATTTTATATAATCTATTGTTCTAGCTAGGTTAATTTCAGTGAGTTCTTCAATAATGGATTTGCTTGAGTCTCCGTCTTCCCAAAATTTCTGTCTTGACGATTAATTGAATGCAATTTTCTTGGATAGTGTAGTTATATGTCGATTTGTGCAAAATCTAGAGTTCAGATAGATTGTTTTCTTTGGTGTTCAAGTTGTATAACCCTAGAAGAAAGAAATTTAGTAAATGATCACGCATTTGGACAAATCTAATACACAATCTAAGATCAATTAGAAAATATGAATAATAGTATGGATTAAGAAAATTGGATAAATATGAAAAGATGTTATAGAAGAACTAGAATTATAAAATGTATAGTACAAATTTTTGTATGTTTAGTTTCCTTTCATATTTGTAAAATTTTAATTTATTTGAACATGATATTAATTTTATATTTGTGAAAAGTGAATTTTGTATAAAATTTTTATTGCGATGTAAATTAAATATTTTGTATTTGGTGTGTGGAAGATTACAAAGAACTTCAATAAATCATGTGTGCATGATTGCTACAAAGAGGAAGAAAATAAGGAGTATGAAGTTGATTCTCTTAAAAAAGGTGAGAATCAATAGATAATTGAAAAGTAAAGAAAGAGAGCATTCTTGTATGAGAGGAAAATAAAAAATAAGTTATTGTAGTCATTTCACCCTCAATCTTTCACCCTTGGAGCTCAACAAAGTTTTTATTTTCCTATCATACTTTCTACCAATGAAACCAATAAATTAAACATTAGAAAACACATTAGGAACCACAAGTCATCCTAAATCCAAGCTCCAAATATTTGAGATAACACAAATATGGGTGGACCTGTGTATGGTTAGTCAGGAGTTGGCTCAGCTTCAATCTTCCTTAAGGGTTGTCAGTTTGGGATAGATTCAGTTGGATTATAATATTGTCTGGGTGGACAACCCTTTGGGTAACTACTCTATTTCACCAGCTGTCTCTTTGTTGTCCCTTTCTCAAGCTCCCCCACCCTTCCGGTCTAAAGTGTACTTGACACCAAAAATCAACATCTTCTGGATTCTGCTTCAAAATAAGGTGCTTATTGTGGATAATCTTTGTAACGGGGATTTCAAATCCCCAATAGATGTTATATGTGCAAGTGCGAAGTGATGTCCGCTAACCACTTGTTTCTTCACTTCCCATTTGTTTCTTTAATCTGGGGAAAGTTATTAGCCCTCTGGAATATCTCTTGGGTGTTTCCCTAGTCCATTGAGGTTATGGGCTTTTATCTTCCCTCTTGTTGTTTGAGGGGTGTGGAAAGAATGTAATAACAGACTTTTTGGGGATAAGGATATGTCGGAGGTTAATGTTTATTTTTTTTTAAATTAGGCTTATAAAGGAAAACTTCAATGTTATTCCCCAAAAAGCTCTTAACCTTGAAGCTGTGGTGTGTACTCCCTATGATTTAATGATAGCAAATGATTGGAATATTAAAATGGATGTTTCTATGACATCCAAGCCAACTAAGAAAAGTAGGAAGGGTGTGTGCTAGACTTTCCTCCTAGTGGCTGGTCTAAGGCCAACTTTGATGGCGCTACGAAGGGCAACCCAAGGATGGCCGGAAGTGGAGGTGTGTTAAGGGACTCAAATGGTAACTTTACGGCGGTTGTAGCCATTTCCCTAGGTCACCAAACCAACCATGTGGCAGAGGTTATAGGAGCTTTTCAAGTTTTAAAGTTAGCTCGTAATTAGAATATTAAACACTTATGGCTTGAAGGGGACTCTAAAAACATCTTTGATTGTCTCCTAGGTAGGACCCCCCCCCTCCTAGACTATAAAGAATTGGATTGATGAAGCTAAATTTATTCTAGATAAGTTCGATAAAGTTAAAGTTTCACACGTCTACAGGGAAGCTAACAGTGTGGTGGATTACTTTGTGAATGAGGGGGTTAAGAGGCAAGGATTGAACACGTGGCAGAATTCTAGGGATTTGGGAGCTAAAGTTAGGACCTTATTAGATTATGATGTTACGCATGAGAAAGAGGAAAATATATTTAATGATTAAAATGAAAATGGCTAAGTAAATTGAAATCAATAGATTTGATGGGGCTGTGTCATTTTAGTTAGCTGGGAAGAAAAGGTGGCATGCTTTGTGGGTTCATCGGAATGGCTGCGTAAAATTGCAACAGGGTTTTAGCGCTAGTAGAGTCGGGAGTGAGGTGAAAATGAAAATGGTGGGGGACAGGAGAAGAGTTGAGCCTAAAAGCTATGAGCGGCACATGAGGAATGATAAGGTTTGGAAATAGGTTGTGAGAGGTGGACTGGTTCCGTTTCTGGAAAAACTTCATGGGCCTGATACTATGGCTACAAACTATTTTGAGAAGAACTGGAACAATGGAGAAATAATCCTCTTTGAGAGAAAGGTGAAGTTGTATGAGAAAATTATTGGAGAGGTGACTGGAATGTCCACTGAGGGTGTGAAGTTTTATCGTGATAGAAGGTTTTCTGATGAGGCGGTAATTAAATTCCCTAAGAAGGAAAAAGATAGATTGAAACTAGTCAAAATTTTCAACAACTACTTTGAAATTGACACCATCAAGGCATTGTGGAGAAAGGTGCTTCATGTCATAATGGAGTATATTACTCTGGACAGGAGATTCACCAGAGTTTATGGTCATCACTTTGCTATCCTTAACCACTTCCGCCATAAGGTATAGATTTCTCTGCCTCATTATCTGTTTTGTTCCTTGAGTAATAGCCTTGAGGTTCATTAAGTAATAGCTCTGAGGACCACAAGAAAAATTCTAGGAGATACCCTATTCTTCATCTTGGTCTTATTAGGTTAATATATGAACACTATCAAAGCATACCAGCTTTATCCAAACCGGTTTCTTCAACGACATCTGAGGACTATGAAATGAATAGTGGTGGTTCAAAGAATCAGCCTAACCAGGAGAGAATTGTTGAAGCCCACCCACCCCTTGTGCTGTCTAGTAAGAAAAACCAGCTTCGTAAACCCCAAATTGCTTAATCTAACCCTGAGATCCACCCCAACAGCCCGGGTCCCTTAAACAATCCCACTCTCAAGGGCTCCCCTACCAATAAGTTGGTTTCCTACTCTGCAGACTCTCTAGAGGACAAAAATGAGAACCCTGAAGATAGCAGAAACTCTATGTCTACCCCTCCTGCCTCTTTTAGAGTTGATGATACTAGATTTCCTAGCTCCCCCAATCCGGATGATGTTAGCCTCATTTTAGACTGGGTTCAGTCTAGAGACATTCTTGCCTCTGCCAGAAGTGGTGTTGGTGACATATTCAGGGTTTTGAAATGGGCCTATCAAGAAATTAATGATCTTAATCATAGAAATGGGGTTCTTAATAGCAAGCTGGTGGAACTAGAACTAAAGTTGTCCACTCTTAGCAATGAAGAAGGAAAATGAAAAAGGAACAATACTGGAATGAGAGAAGATGATATTGAGGACAAGTACAAGACTCTAGAAGCTAAGATTGTCAAAATAAAAAATAACATGAAAATTGTATCAGAACAAAACCTTAAAATGGCTAGGCACAATGCCATAATCATCAATGCAATGTCTAAAAAGTTGGAGAAATCACAACAGGGCTCATTGGTTGTTGATTTGGAAGAGGACAAGGATAAAAGCAAGAATGAGGACCAAGGTATATCGAAAATGACTCATGCCAACCTCAAGACGAAAGCGCCTCCTTCTACCCAGATGGTCTAGATCTTGAAGAGGGGGGTCAAGGATATGAATGACTTAGAAGCTGAGATTGCAGAAACTTTAAAGTCCCAAGTTTAGTTGCTAGCATTTTTTTTGGTCTTTTTGGGTCTTTTCTGTGGCCCTTGCTAGCTTTTTTGATGGTTGTGGCTTTTTCATTATGTTGTTTTCTTTACAGGCTTTTTGTTTATGGTTACTTTGATGATCTTATTTTTCGTTTGTAAACTTTGTGGTTTCGGGTCCCTGTAAAACCCATTTTTTCCTCTTTCAAAAACTATGGTAGTAACTAGAAATCTCTCAAACCTAAAACAAGATAGTTACATCCCTAATAGACTCCACCCTAGATGAATAGTTCTATTTGATTGAATACTAGTTCCTCAGATATGTACCCTCTTGTAATAATTATGAAATTTGTTACAAAAATGCTTGATATTCATTTAATGTAATGCAAATAATTTATACTACAAGGGAGTGTGGAGTGGTTAGAAGCAACAATTACTAAACAATTTAACTGCCTACCCAAACACTTGAACAAACAATGTAATATACAATTTAACAATTATGCTAACATTCCCCCCTTATTACATTGTTCCTACAAATGTAGCCCCTAAAAGCTCTTATTCAATTTGCCAAGGGACCCCTCCTTAAGACTAAGCTAACAAAAAATATTTATTACAAAATATATATACATCTTTGAGAAGATCTTCCTTGAAGAAACAAATCTTGAATCAGGTGGAGCTCCATCAAACTATCTCTTAACCCTTGTAAAGGTGTAGCCCCTAGTCAAATCCTCGAGTTCTTCCTCCCATGAACTCTCGATTCACAAATTCATCGAATTTTTTGACAACAATCCATATTGAGCTCTCCAAACACATGGATCCATCAAGTTGTCTGATGACCCTCAAAAAGGTATTTAATTCAGATCACATCCTTGAGTGTTTGCTAGACAACCATCCACATTGAGCTCTACAACAAACCCCTTACCTATCTCCAAAAACCAAACTTCACAATATATGTATTCTTCAAATATGTTAGCAAGAATAGAGAAAAACAAAAAATTAAAGCCAAAAATGCTTCTCATGCAAAGCATCATCTCAGAGCAAGAAGCTAACTAGAGATGATGGAAATCCCTCCATCCTCTACTGCCACCAGCCTACAGTATGACCCTATTACACTTTATCCATCTAATGTCTTGAATGAGTCTTTGAAGGTCTCATTGGCAATAGCAATGATGACCTTGAAAGTCAAAGCATAACTATTTGAAGATCCATTCGTAATAATGATAAACTCATCTTTGTCTTTTGGTAAAGATGTTGGAGACTCTATTCCCTTTTGCTTCTCCCTAACCTTGATCACTCCAACAAATCCTTCATTACGACTTCCAATAACCAAAATGACACTGCCAACATCAAACTTGAAAAAATATTTGATCAAACGGGTACCCATTGTAAATGTTAGGATAAGAGATACACTTATCTCCAAGGAAAAATAAATCACACCTTCATCTTTATAAATTCCTTTAAATATCTTCCACAAATTTTGACTGTACGAAAAGATTACAAAAATCTCAAAGATTCCAAACTCGTATATGTAGGTGGTGGATGTCATATCCACAAGACATTCAAACACATATGAAACAATGAAATTTATCAAACACATAAAGATAGAGAAATTTTATCCATAATCGTATTGTTGCGGCTCATTCCATTGCTTCATCAATTGCTTGCTTAAAAATGGTTTACATCTGCCTCTTATATAGAGGACTTAGAAATATAGGGATGAATCTAGAAACTTCTTAATAGAAACATCTAAAAAATTACTATAGTTGGCCGACCTTAAAACACAAATAAAATATTCATCATAATAAGAAGATTCTAGAATATAGTAGAAATTACCTATTTCCAACACTTCCCCCAAATTTCTACTATCAACTAATTACATCAATACTTGCAATACTACATCACATAGATTATCTTAGAAAAGTCTAGTACTAGGGTTTTCCTCCCTTAATTTTGACCATGAATGCTGCAACATTCAAATTCCTTTTTCTCTTGCCTATTGTCTTCTTTTTGATGTCCATAACTAGATCCCTTGACTATCCAAATCCTTTCTTTTTCTTGATGCCAAAATACCATTTTCTCATTCTTCAACAATCTTCATATGTGATGATACCTTTGTCTTTGTCAAACTGTTGCGGCAGTCCTTGAACTATTTAACTCTTCAAATCTTGAATCTGGAACTTCCTAGTATCTTTCCTTGCCATGATTGCTATCATCTTCAAACTTATTATCTATTATGCCTTTTGAAAACCTTGCTTGATTTCCATCAACTTTCACATGCAAACTTTTATACTTAAACAAGTTCTTGATCATACCTGTAATTTTTTGCCAACTCGATCCGTAATTCCATCCACAATCCATTTGCATGCTTCCTGTATTTGTCTTCTCTCTTTGCCAACACATCTTCTCTGAATGATTTCTCAAACCACATATTATGTATGGATGTAGATCCCAACATGTATCCTTTATATGTCCTTTCATGTTACAATGTGAAACTACATACAATGCACTTCTCAAACAAATTTTGTTAAACCTGTATTATTTCCTTTACCTATGATATATCCAAGACCTTCATACTTTGGCCTCATTACTATTTTAATTGGCTTTCTCATCCCTTGATCATGCCTTCCTAAACCTTTACCTTTGTATCCCATTCTTTCCATGACCTTTAAACCAACGTTTTTTTCATTGCCATTACATCTAACAACATTATAATTTTGACAATTTTTATCACAAATTTCTTCAGCAAAAACACATTTATCAAATGAAAAATTCAAGTCGTCTGTACTACATGCAACATCATGAACCAATTTTTGACTTCAAACATTCATTGCTTGCAATAAATGATTGATTTAGTTGATTATTTTCTTTTTTCAACAAACAATTCTCCTCTTCTAGTTTCTTCATCTTTTCATCTAAATCATCAACCAACTTCATTCTTTGTTCTAGTTCTTCGTTCCTTATCTTAATCTCATCAAACATTTTTAGTTCTTCTTCAAGCTCTTTATTTTTCTCTCTAAGTTTGGATGATTCCTTCACCTGCCAATTATGTAATTCTTCCACAAACTTTAACCTATCCTCTAGCTTTTCAATTTTCTCTTTATAATCACTAATTTCATGTGAAAGTTTATATTTTTCTGCTTCTATCAACACTTTACTTTTCTTCACTTCTATTAATTCTTCTTTTAAAAGATCTAAGAAATTAGATATAGATTTTCTTTCAATACTCTTTTTCCTAGATTTCCCATTGAATCAAATGATTTAAACTCACCTTACGCACTTGATTGTGATCTCGATACAACAATTTACCTCCGTTCGACAGCTATGCGTGCCTCCACACTTATTTCCACAATTTCTCCTTTGTCACTAATCCAGCTGCGGCTGTAACATGATTTACAATCTGAACTTGACTTTTGAAAATATCTCCATATTCAAAGTTGGAAGAACAAGAAATCGATATGCTTCTTTCACCATGACTGTGTTAAAATAAGGAAAAATTAGTTTTGTTTTGTTGTAATTGGGAAAGTTTCCCAAAGACTTTTTTTTATAGTTTAGGATGTTTCTCTTAGATTTTTTGTTTTATCTTTTTGAGTTGAGTAAGCTTTCCAAAAATTGACTATTGGAAGTTTTTGTTAATAAAGTAGTGAAGACATTTGCTATATTTTTTATGAGTAAATAAAAAGTTGTTTTTCTCTGCCTCTGTGAATTTAACAATCACAGTTAAAATATTGAGTATTTTATTTCTGTTCTTTTTAGTGTACTGACATTTGTTGTTATTTGATTTATTATTTCTAACATATGGTATCAGAGCAAAGTTTGAAATGGCAATGAATGCTAACAGTACACAGTTGCAGATTCCTAAATTTAATGGGAAAAATTATGATTTTTGGAGCTTTCAAATGAAGATTTTGTTTAGATCACAGGAGCTATGGGACCTTGTGCAAAATGGATATTCAGAACCGGCAGATGCAGCAGCATTGGCAGTACTCACACAAAATGAAAGGAATTTACTGGAGAATAATCGAAAAAAAGATCAGAAAGCATTATTGTTTATTGTGTAGGGTCTTGATGAGACTCTCCTTCCAAGAGTTACAGCTATTTCAACAGCAAAAGAAGCATGGGATCTTCTTGCACAATCATTTCAAGGTACAGAAAGAGTAAGAGTAGTTCATTTACAAATGCTTAGAAAAGATTTTGAAATTTTACAAATGTCAGATTCTGAGAATTTAGGAGATTACATTACTCACACAATGGGGATAGTTAATCAGATAAAAATAAATGGTGAGATAATGAATGATCAAAAAATTGTTGAAAATATTTTAAGAAGTTTTCCTACAAAATATGATCCTGTAGTTATAGCTATTGAACAATCAAAAGATCTAACCACTTTATCTGTAGATGAGCTTATGGGTTCATTATACACACATGAACAAAGATTAAATAAATCAGCTAAGGAGCCACCTGAGAAAGCTTTAAAAAGAAAAGTATCATTGAAAGAAAAAGAAGTTGCACCAGAATCATCTTCAGCACAAAGAGAAAGAGGTAGAAATTCAAGAGGAAGAGGAGGATGTTTTCAACAAAGAGGCAGAGGTCAAAGAAGTAATAGAAGTGATGAAGAAAATTGTAGTTACACTCAATCAAGAGGTAGAGGCAGAGCAAATTTTCAGCAAAGAGGTAGAGGTTTTCAGAGGTATGATAAATCATCTATTCAATGTTATTATTGTCAAAAGTATGGACATATTGCAGCTGAATGTAGAAAAAAGATTGCAGATGAAAATAAACAAGAAGCCCAATATGCAAATGAAGGTGAAGGGCAAGAAGGATATGTTTTGCTAACATGCAGCACAAAGGAGGAAGTAAATGATGACAAATGGTATGTTGATAGTGGTTGCAACAATCATATGACAGGACACAAAGAGCTGTTTCAGAATTTGGATGAGTCCATCAAATCTAAAGTAAAGATGGGAAATGATACAATTCCATCAGTCATGGGGAAAGGGAGGATATTAATCACAACAAAACAAGGTGAGCAAAAATATATTGGTGATGTTTTTTATGTACCGGGTTTAAAGCATAATTTGTTAAGTGTAGGTCAACTTGTACAAAAAGGCCACACTGTCAAATTTGAAAAGGACTCATTCATTATTGTTGATGGTAAAAACCAGACGATAACCAAAATATCCATGACTGCTAATAGGATGTTTTCTCTTAGTATTAGAAACAATATGCATTTAAGTTTCAGTGCTCTTGTAAAAGATACACAGTGGTTATGGCATCTTAGATTTGGTCATTTGATTTTTGGTGGACTAAATCTTTTGCATAAAAAGAACATGGTAACAGGTTTACCACTTATCCAAAAACCAGATGAAGAATGTGAAGGTTGTATTGTTGGAAAGCATCATAGAGAGCCCTTTCCAATAAGGGATTCTTGGAGAGCTTCAGAGCCATTGGAGCTAGTTCATTCAGATCTATGTGGTCCAATTGAGGTTGCTTCATTATCTGGTATGAGATACTTCTTGACATTTATTGATGACTACAGTAGAAAACTTTGGGTTTATCCTTTGAAAAATAAATTAGATACTTTCAAGAAATTCAGAGAATTTAAAGAATTAGTTGAAAACCAAAGTGGTTACTTTCTCATAATTTTAAGGACTGATAGGGGTGGAGAGTATATTTTTCATGATTTTCATAATTTTTGTATTGAAAATGGTATAAAAAGGCAGCTAACAACAAGGTATACACTGCAGAAAAATGGTGTAGCTAAGAGGAAAAACAGAACAATTTTAAATATGGTAAGGAGTATGCTTAAAGTTAAGAGTTTACCAAAAGATTTTTGGGCAGAAGCAGTTTGTTGTGCAGGTTATATTTTGAACATATGTCCTACAAATTCAGTTTGGGGCATGACACCAGAAGAAGCATGGGGAGGATACAAACCTCGGGTAGATCATCTAAGAATTTTTGGTTGTATTGCTTATTCTCATGTTCCAGATGCACTTAGAAGTAAATTGGATGATAAGGCAGAAAAATGTATCTTTGTTGGGTACAATGAAGAATCTAAAGCATATAGGTTGTACAATCCTGAGACAAAGAAGTTGGTGATAAGTAGAGATGCAAAGTTTATTGAAGATCAGGAGTGGAGTTGGAATCTGAAAAAGAAATATCAGCAAGTTAATATTCAAGATGAAGTTGCAAACACAGGAGCTAGTAGTAGCATTCAACAATCAACATTAAGAAGAATTTCTTCTTCATCTCCACCTAGTCATGGTAATGTTTCATCATCCACCTTTGTATCTCCAAAAAGGTGGCAGAAAACAAGGAGCTTGTCTGACATATATCAAGAAACATCAGAGGTAAATGAAGATACTTGTCATTTTGCATTTTTTGCTGATAGTGATCCTATTATTTTTGAAGAAGCTATAAATGATGATAAATGGATTAAAGCTATGAATGAAGAAATTGCAGCCATAGAAATGAATCAAACTTGGGAAATTGTAGATATTCCTTAGCATAAGAAGCCAATTGAAGTAAAGTGGGTGTATAAAACAAAGTACAATGAGCAAGGTAAAGTGAATAAATACAAGGCCAGGTTGGTAGTGAAGGGCTACAAACAAAAATCAGGTATTGATTATAATGAAGTTTTTGCACCTGTTGCTAGAATGGATACTATTCGTATGATTTTAGCTCTTGCAGCTCAAAAGGGTTGGAAACTTTTTCATATGGATATAAAATCAGCATTTTTGAATAGTGTATTGGAGGAAGAAATTTACATTGAGCAACCACCTGGTTATGAGATTAATGGTGAAAAAGGTAAAATGCTCAAATTAAAGAAAGCTTTGTATGGTTTAAAACAGGCACCTAGAGTTTGGTATGAAAGGATTGAATCATATTTTTTGAAAAATGGTTTTGAAAAATGCCTTTATGAGCCCACCTTATTCTTAAAAAAAAATTAGCAAAGAGATGTTATGATAGTTTGCATTTATGTTGATGATTTGCTTTATACTGGAAATAATGAAAACATGCTTAGATTTTTTTCAATGGAAATGAAGGGTGAATTTGAGATGACTAATCTTTGTTTGTTGCATTATTATCTTGGTATTGAAGTAACTCAAAATAGTGATGGGATTTTTATTTCACAAGAAAAGTATGCAAATGATATTTTGAAAAGGTTTAAAATGGAAAATAGTAAATCAGCAATTACACCTATTGCCATGGGTATGAAGTTGAGCAAAAAGGATGAAAGAAAAAAAGTAGATTCTACTTTGTATAAAAGTTTGGTTGGAAGTTTAATGTATTTAACTGCAACAAGACCAGATATCATGTATGCAGTAAGCTTGATAAACAGATTTATGGAGGATCCACATGATACACATCTACAAGCAGGTAAAAGAATACTAAGGTATGTGAAAGGGACAACAAATCATGAAATTTTTTATGAAAAGAAGAATGATTTGAAGTTAACTAGTTATACAGATAGTGATTGGGCTGGAAATCAAGATGATAGAAAAAGTACTTCTAGGTATGTTTTTAATCTTGGTTCAGGTGTAATTTCATGGTCCTCAAAGAAACAACCCATTGTTGCATTGTCTTCAACAAAAGCAGAATATGTGGCAGCCACTTCAACAGGTTGTCAAACAATTTGGTTAAGAAAAATGCTGGAAGTATTGTTGCAGCCTCAAATGGAAGAAACAGTTATATTTTGTGATAATCAATCAGCTATTGCACTTTTTAAAAATCTAGTCTTTCATGGGAGAAGCAAGCACATAGACATCAAGTTTCATTTCATCAGGGAGTTGGTTAAAAATAATGAAATTAAACTTTCTTATTGCAGGTCCAAAGATCAAGTTGCTGACATTTTGACAAAGCCTTTGAAAGAAGAAGATTTTAGTAGACTGAAGAATCTTTTAGGAATGAAAAGTTGTCCGACAAATCAGATTTTATGGAGGATGTTAAAATAAGGAAAAATCAGTTTTGTTTTGTTGTAATTGGGAAAGTTTCCCAAAGACTTTTTCTTATAGTTTAGAATGTTTCTCTTAGATTTTTTGTTTTAGCTTTTTGAGTTGAGTAAGCTTTCCAAAAATTGACTATTGGAAGTTTTTGTTAATAAAGCAGTGAAGACATTTGCTGTATTTTTTATTAGTAAATAAAAAGTTGTTTTTCTCTGCCTCTGTAAATTTAAAAATCACAGTTAAAATATTGAGTATTTTATTTCTGTTCTTTTTATTTTACTGGCATTTGTTGTTATTTGATTTATTATTTCTAACAGACTGCAACTATTATCAGTAGCGGCTTAGATTCTGATCTGTGTCCTCCATACAATAGCGACTAAAATTTGCAATAATCGGCAGCTTCTTCAGCACAATCTTGTTTTTTCTGCAGAGATTCCTTTCAGAGAATGAAAGCTTCAGACTGCGATCTTCAGCTCCGGCTTCCGTCAATTACTGCGATCACCTCTTCACGGCTTCCTTAAAAAGGCGGACTTCTTTAACAACGATAAAAAATGGCTTAGAATCCTCAACTTCACAGCAATCTGTCTATTTAAACAGTGATCTCCTATTTTTCTTTAGAGAAAAACCAGTCTTCATTAACTGCTGTGATCAATGCATTTGACTTCTAAAAACACTGGCATGCCTCTTTTAACAGCTGCGACTTCATCTAGCAATTATACTTCTGCCATAATCTTCCATTAACAACCGAATTAGAATCTCCTTTCAACTCATTTGTGACAGCTCCCGGATCTCTCTTCTCTGATACCAATTGTAGGTGGTGTATGTCACATCCACGAGACATTCAAACACATATGAAACAATGAAATTTATCAAACACATATAGAAACAGAGAAATTTTATCCATAATCATGCTGCTGCACCTCATTCCATTGCTTCATCAATTGCTTGCTTAAAAATGGTCTACATCTGCCTCTTATATAGAGGACTTAGAAATATAGGGATAAATCTAGAAACTTCTTAATAGAAACATCTATAAAATTACTATAGTCGGCCGACTTTACAACACAAATAAAATATTCATCATAATAAGAAAATTCTAGAATATAGTATAAATTACCTATTTCCAACAGTATAAGCTCCTTGAATTTGGATAAATGGCACACTCTCTCCATAAAGAAATAACACCTTAATCCTGTAATCCCAAGAAGCAATTACCACTACTAAAATCTGCAAATGCAAAGCTCAACAATCAATCTTTACTTACGCCCTTCAAATAGTGCCTAGCATCATATTTGGGAACGTCAGATCCCACAAATAATCCTTGCATTGCCTAGCCTAGATTAGCCAAGATTTGAAAGAACTATTACAACTCCAAAGATCGTTTGTTTTGGCCACCAAGGAGAAACAAGCTCAACTTTCGACACTGGCTTATTACCATGGATTTTCTCGGTTCACAAGCCACACAAAAAACTATATTCTTCTAACGCTACCTTCAAACACACTTGATGCATCCGGGGAGGAACAAATAAACGAGCAAAAGGAAACATTGAACTGCAATGGCTCACCTCACGCCACATAGAAATTATAATAATCATTTTGGTAGTCTTCTCACAGGCGAGCACAGCTTATTCAATCCTCTTTATATTTTTTCCTCCACACAAATTTTTACTCAATGCCTGTTGACCTATTTGCAAAAATGACACCCTCAATATAATTTAGATGATAAACTTACAGGAAGCATTCTCTACGCCAATCACGCCATTTTCATTCATGACTAAAACGAATCTCGCCAATCTTCATGTCATTCTCATCACAGATTTTTATCATGGCAGTAAGAAATGGATCTTCTGCAGACTACAACGCAAGCTCACTGCCTCCATTCTTGCCTCTAACAGCGCTTCTCCATCGCCAGCTACAGGCACATGATCGTTGTGTGCTTTGATACCAAATGTTGTAAAAATGCTTGATATTCATTCAATGTAATGCAAAGCATTTATACTACAAGGAAGCGGGGAGCGGTTGGAAGCAGCAGTTACCGAACAGTTTACCTGCCTACCTAAACACCAGAGCAGACAATGTAATATACAATATAACAATTATGCTAACAAAATTGACTTAGTCAATCTTGTCAAAGTCCTATCTTCATTTCCCACTCTAACAACTAGTTTGCCTCATTTTAGGGTTTTGTTAAAACAACTAGGGTATTAAAAATTTACCCATAACTAACATTTCTTACTATATTAGAATGACCTTTTACAATATCTATGAAACCCTAGTACTCAAGATCCTGACAATTGAGTTTTTTAATAATAGTATGAGAAGAAATTCCAACTCACCGGTTTGTGGCACCTCAAAACACTAGTTTCACACTTTACATCTTCAAAATCACCATTGCATCTTTTCTCAATCTCATAATTCTCATTTAAATGCTCGAGAATAATGAATTCAATCAACCGGAGTTGGAATTCTAAAAGAGCAACAAAAATCCATTGAAATTAATGAACATCTCGCTCATCATTTTCAAGTTTCATTTTAAATTCTCAGATCTTGATGAGATTTTTGAGATCAGTAGTGAATGCATCATTTACCCTCTAATGTAAAAGTGTTTGAAATATTCGTATTCAAAGTTGTACTATGAAGAAGGGATGTAATGTAATGGTGCATTGGCACATATCTAGATGAGGCAAAGGAAAGACAAAACACATTGTCTTGCATGAACACCATGGAGAATAGTTTGCATTCAAGCACATCAACACAAAATCGAAAAGGTGAGCATAAATTAATTTGTATTGTAAAGAAAGATTACACTCGAATGAGATGTAACCAGGTGTAAACCTATAGCTAAATCATGAGAAAGGCTCCTAAATTAATAGGCTCATATATGAAGGAACCATGTTGGCATATTTGGAAACCACAAATGTAATTTTTTCTCATGTTTAACAAACACATCTTTAAAAAATATATATTTTATGGAACTCACATTGCAAATGGATGTTGTGTTCCAATGAGAAGTCAGCACTTGATACACATTTAATTATTTCCTTAGAATGAATGGAGAAGTCTAGGCCTAATCCATATGAATGGAACATGTCATTAGAATGCATTAGTGCAATACACATTAAATAAGTGATAAGAAACTACCACCTTAAAAATGGTGGCTACAAGGATGATGCTAATAAAACTATTCATCAAATAAATAAATGTGGCACTTATGTACATGAGCCCACCTTAACTATAAGCTACCTTTTAAACCTATATTGCAAATAACCAAAATTCTTTAATAGGACAAGGAAAACTTGGCAAAAAAAAGTGGCTACAAAAATTCATCATTGCTTGATAAAGGTCAAGAAAGGAATCCATGTGCCATGATAATGCAATAGTACAACATAAAATCCAATTAGAAATAAATAACTTCTACTATCAAGAATAAATGCACTCCAACCAAGTGATCCTAGATGGACTTGAGTAGGAACCAATATATGAGGGTGCATTTTCAAGTAGACAAAGGAATTACTAAAATATTTAGGAAATGACTAGTAGAGTATTCTAGGGACCAATAGAAAAATGTAGCAAAAACAATTATAAAATTTATTAGGAGCCATAAGAGGGATCACCTGGTTAATAAAAACTAAAATGCTAGGGCACAAAATAAAGTCGAAGGGTTTAGATTTTTAGGACTTTGGATAAAAATTTTAGGAATTACACTAAAAACCTTTTAATTTATGGAATTCTATATGAATGAGTTGGATACTAGAGGTTTTAGGAATTTTGGTAACCATACAAGATCTAAAAATAAAAGCTTAGAACATTTTACAAGGCCTAATGTAGTTATTGACACTTGTCTCTATTAGATAGAGACTAGATCTATAAATTTTGATATGTTTCTACAATTTTGGGTTAGAGAATGGTGCAATGCCCTAGTTTAAAGGAGTTTAGAATAAGTGGGCTTGAGAAATAATGATATGTCTTTTCTGCAACATATCAAATTTCTATAAATTTATTTCATCAATTTAAAGACTGTTGACTCATTCATTCTAGGAAACAATCTAAAAGACTTGTGGAAGAGGGAGACCACTTGACACCAACTTCACTAGCACATTTGATGATAATTTATCTAGTTTCTAATGATATTTTTATCACATAATGCAAATAAATTTGTGAAGGAAATGACTATTCATTATTATTTCTTGTGCCTCATAATACACAAATATTTTGGAAGAAGTGGATATTAATCATGTAAAATAACAATGTATTTATTAATGGTTTTATTTTTAATTTCAACATATTAATGATGGAAAATACCAATGTATTTTCTTTTTAATAAATGGGGTAAAAATTTATTAATTAAAATCTAGCCACAAAAGTTAGGAAATCAAGATACAAAGAATAAAGCATTAGGAAATACCAAGTCATCTCAACATTAAGAAATCGAGGAGTCACCCAAACACAAACCAAAAACTAATCTTAAGCAATCCTCAAACCGCCATATCATCTGATACCAACTGAGATATCTTGTGAGACCTTTTCAGCTAATAGCTACTTTGAAGCGCACTTAGCCAAACAATTAACCACTCTATTCTAGTCCTAACATAGAAGGTCATTCGACCTCTACAACATCACCTCTCTCAAACAAAAGCTATTAAAAAATAGGGTTTGACTTAGGAAAGACCCTATACGTCGCAAACTTTCCCGCTTTTTTCATGTGTGTAGGCCAAATCTCGATGTTTCATCAAGAACAAGTCATAGGAAACATAGAGTTGATTGTAATCTACCATCTAAAGTTTTCAAATCCACAAAAAAGTAGCAACTCTAGTCTTCAGACCACCCATGCCCTTTCCCACACAAATTCAGGCCCCAATTTTAATAGCATATTCCTCTTAGTCACTCCTCTTTAGATCTAATTGTTCTATTAGTTTTTCTTTTCATATATGTTGTAAATTACATTTTCAAATCTAGATTTTATGCCAAATAGGCTTACTTAAATACACATAAAAAGTATCCTCTTTGTGGTTCAAAATAACCAAACCCTAGGAGATAAGCTCTCCCGTATGGTAGTTGGCTGATCATCATTTAATCCTAGTTGGTTTATGTTCGAGTGTGGAGAGAAATAAAAGTGGTTGATCCTAGTTTATCCCCTCATTGGATATAGGATAAATTTTTGTATGCCATAAGATGTAATAAAATTTCCACCCTTCCTTCATTTAATAGAGTTATGAAAGAAAGAATAATTTTATCTCATTTAATGTAATTTTATTCTTTATTTTTGTCTCAAGAATATCTTCTCCTTTAGTTCCTATTCATGAAAATATTTGGAACAAAAATATTATACATCTAAAATATCCCTAGTCATTCAAAATTTCTTAATCTAAAACTTTATATCATCCAATTTATCATCCACCAAAATCTTTTGGTTAAGGATATTGTATAAAGAAAATTTATTCCACTGCTTAAACTTAAATTTGATGAACAAAGGTCTTTTAACAAAGGATTACATAGCTATTTGGAAAGAATGCTTTCCTTCCAACCATCAAGCCCAAACAAATACATAAATATTAGCATCTCAAAGCCACATATGCTAAAATTTAAAAGGGATCCTTTTAGCAAAGGAAAACAAAGAAGAGGAAAACTTAATTAGCCAATGACCCAACCATTGAACAAACCCAATATTTTAGAAGAAGAAATCATAATATAAACTATCAAAAAATTTGAAACTATAAATCTATCAATCATCTCAAAAATTGAATGAGACCCACATCATCTATTATTCCAAGTAAGAACTCTATTAGTACACCAATATTTTAGAAGAAGAAATCATAATATAACTTATCAAAATGTTTGAAACTATAAATCTATCAATCATCTCAAAAATTGAATGAGAGCCACATCATCTATTATTCCAAGTAAGAACTCTATTAGTACACCAATATTTTAGAAGAAGAAATCATAATATAACCTATCAAAATGTTTGAAACTATAAACCTATCAATCATCTCAAAAATTGAATTAGACCCACATCATCTATTATTCCAAGTAAGAACTCTATTAGTGGGTTTTACCTCTAGCAAGCTATTAAAAGATAAATTATCTCTCAAAAAACCTGAAGAAGGATCCCACTAGTTCAATCTAACTAGTATCTCATCAAGGCTATGAATAACATTAAAATACATAGCTAAACTCCATGGAGGAGAAAAAATAAAATAACAAACAAATTTGATATGAGAGCAAAGAATAGAAATAACTTGAAAATCTACGGGAGTATAAACATCAGTGATGAATATGATATTCCTTGACTTTAAGGAGCTAGCCGCCTCCAATATAGAATATCTATTATCTATCGAACATGGAGTAAACCTTTATGTATATAAAAAAAAAGTAAATCCTCCAACAAATCCTTACACACAAATATGCTAGCATCAAACCCTCTTTAAGGAAAGATAGACCATATCTTGAATAAATTTTTTTTGTTTCTCGAAAGAAAATAAGATCAAAATTAGGACCTCAAAAAAGAGCTTGAGTAGTTCTTTGACAAGGGGTACTACTCAAACCACTAAGATTTAAAAAAATCAGAATCATTGTTGTGAGTTTAAAAAGTGAGAGTCTAATGTCATAATAACACTTCTTTACATAAATGGTTATCTTCTCATTCTTACCTTATGTTGATCCCATTTTCTCCCTACTTTATAAATTTTCTCTATTCCTCTTTCATTTAGTTTTTCTTTTGTAGGCCCAAAGAGGAAGGATTTTTTTCCTACTCTCATCCAAAGTTAATCCAAAGTTAAAAAAATACTAGGAACATCTAATGATAAATTATCAAGAAGATTGACCTAAAGATTCTCTATCAATTAAGGACAATATGTATCAAATCTAGAAACTATATTATTATTTTTATGGTAAAAGGACAAAGGCCTAAACATTTTGTATTAATATTAAAACTAAAAATATATTTAGAGACCGAATGCAGTCATGAGCCCTCAATGGTAAAAACAAAGGAAACATCTATGAGTTACCCCCTATAGTCCAGCAAGTAGTCTAAAGTGACTACACTAAATTAATGTTGTTCAACATTGTCTTTGAAAATTCAAAACCCAAACACCCAACCAACTAGAAGTAGCTGCAAAAATTTGCTAACAATTAAGGGTCCTTTTATGACAAAACATTATATGTTTAAGTTAAAAAAGAACATAGTTCAGGGCTTGTAGAGAAAAACTAGACTATACATTAAAAACCTCCCAAATTTGAATAGTTTCTTTAGTGTGATTGGAAGTTGGTAAACCCAACTAATTAGATGCCATATGCAATTAAGTTAGATAAAATATTAGATCCACATCCTTAAAAAAAAACTACATTAACAACCTCCTATTATTGAATTGAGAAGAAATATATTAATTAGAAACCATATTATTGAATTGAGAACTAGACTAACAATATCCTATATTTGAATAGTTTCTTTAGTGTGATTGGAAGTTGGTAAACCCAACTAATTAAATACCATATGTTTTCTTGTAGTATGTAGAGTTGCAATTAAGTTAGATAAAAAATTAAGATCCATATCTTAACCAAAATGATTGTATCTCTATACAATCATTTCTAGATACCTTTCCACTTTATCAAAATTACAAGTATTTCATAGGATTCCTTTCAATGAAAATGAATATGAATCTAGTTCTTCTATTGATTTTCCTTTATCTATGACATTAGTTACAAAATTACAAGTATTTTATGAGCTTCCTTTCAATAACAACAAATAAACTTTCCCTTATTATAAAATTTAATAGGAACAAACCCATTTGAATCTAGTTCTTCTATTGATTTTCCTTTAGGTATGACATTAGTTACATTAACTTATAGTGAAATGTGTGATACTTTGGAATCTTCTTAGGGAAAATTCTCCAAAGATACCCATAAACATGACATGCACACCATCTAAAATAAAGAGCTTCATAATCTAATTGTTTTATCCATTTCATATTATCCATTATTAACTCTATAGAGTCATGCACATGATTATTCAAATCAATTTTCATATACAGGAATGCATACGTTGTTACACTTTGTTTTAATGTTTGATGAAATGGGCCTAGATATTTCCTAAGAACAACTACAATAGATTGAAAAATATGACCTCTCCAAAATTCTATGCAATGTTGAAACAAACAAACTGAAACCAACATCTTAGAAGGAAGTTCTTACATTAGATCAAAACCCACATACCAAGGCTCGGTGAATAATCCTGCCTGGTTATTCAAACCCTTACAATGATAATTATTGAACATCCCTCATTTGCAAAGAGTATGCATTGAACAACAAAGAACGAAGGTAAAGTGGATCTTTTGCCCATACGCAGATGTAGATAGATGTGATGAAATTATACTTTTACAATATCATGTAATTTCAAAATATCTAAAAATTACTGGAGGTTAATCAAAACAGATAAGATTCTTTTAGGACGTCCAACCGACAGATTTGGGTCAGACACTTGGAATATGTAAAACAAAGATTCAAAGGTCTTATTGAAAAAGATTGATTGGTACAATGTTTGTAGAGTTTATAGGGGTGTATCACAGAAAACGGTCCAAGTTCAATGCATCTAATTTTAGGTGCATTTTATGAGGGCCTATAAATCTTCTATCCTTCTAGGAATTTATTGATATACAGAGACCAAGAAAATAGCTCATTAATATGTATGTTCTGGTCTCTCTGAGTTCCCCCAGCTGCTTCAGGAAAGAATTAATTCTTTCCTGAAGAGTTTGGGGGAACTCTGTGAGTCTCTGAACACTTATCATTCTTTTCTTTATTGGAAGCTGAAACACTTTAGAGGTGCTCTCATTTAAACTGCCATAAGATAGTTCTTTCACTAGTTCACATGGTCTGAGTCCATTGAAATTATGTTGATATAAGTTTAAATCAAGAACTGGATTTGTTGAATTTTATACTGTCTGGTTAGAAATTTTATATTCTTAAATCCGTATAGATTGGTTGTGTCCCTAAATATAGGTATAGAAAACTTGTTTTATGTGGATGGGGTCTGTTACGTGTACCCTTCTTGACTTCCTATATCACTCCATTTTATTTATTCTATTGTTCTAGCTAGTTTAAACTCAGTCAGTTTAAAGCAAATTATGGGTTCGGTTATGACTGGCGAAGGAATTGATAAACGGTAGGCATGCATTGTTTACTATAGATATCATGTTATTAAATATCGAAAGATATGGCAATTTTTCAGGTATAAATCATGACTCATCTTTGTTTAGTTGTGTATTCTGATAATAAAACTGGCACTTGCAGCCGAGGGAGCTGCAAGGAATACGCCAATAGTTTTTTATAATTTGCTGAGCATTATTGATATCTGGGCATTATTCAGAGGCTTCACTAGAAAATCTCAACTTCATAGATTCTCAAAAATTGTTCTTGTTGATGTTTTGAATGAAATATCATAGAAATTTGGTATTCTATTCTCACTTCTTAGGAAGTAAACAATCGATTCAATTTGAACAGAAAATGTCAATCTTACATCAGAACATGCTGGAAAACAGGAAACAATGAACTATTTAGTTAGTTTGTTGTTTATTCTCAACAGTATTTCTGTAGTGAAAGCAGACAGTTGTAATTGAGAACTACATAGAGTAACTTTCGGTTCCCCTAGTTGAGTTGCTGCTACCTCTATAAATGAAGAAACGGGATGTGATTTTACAGAATTGAGTGTAGTAAGGACACTAAAGTAATGTCAGATGTCAAAATTAAACAGTCTATCATTCAGAGTGTAGCTACTAAGCAAAACAATGATGCAAACAACAGACAAAACCTAAAGATAAGCCTGATTAACAAAATCATTTGAAAATGTTATACTACTGTAAAGTTATTTAACCAGGGCTTAAACAGCCTGACTTTGTGGTTAATCTGCCATTTATGTTATTGCTAATTCATTTCTCATATTAGTTTGTTAAGTGATTATACAAGAGAATATAAAAAACCTGCAGCAGTTGTTGAATGCTATGTAGAAAACAATACTTACAGTAGAATCCAATGGAATTTCTTTTTTGGAGGAGGGAGGATTCGGTTCCTTCTTCGAATCACTGGGATCTTATGTACCCGGTTGGCATTTTTTCTTGGCGTCTGAGTTCTGAGAAGCATTATCATTATATCCCTTAAGAAATATGTGCACGACTGTTTTGAGTAGTTTTTACATTTCTCAGGGTACTTACGTAATTGTTGGTGAACCTTCTCATCAACATCCATACGTTACTCATCTTGATTTGTGCTTCGTGATTTTGTTCTGGATACATCTTCAAGCCATTATAATTATTGGAATCTGGTGAGAGCAAAAGGTCTGGTTACAGGTACAATAACTAATACAGACAATTATGAAAAGAAAGGAAGCATGCTTCGACGTCCATGGACAGGTGACTGAGACTGTATGGAATCAAGGACTTTCTTTTTGTTTTTTGTTTTTGGAAAGGGAAGCTTTTTTGTACAGCTATATAACTAGCCAATGATGCTGAATGTTCAGACTTTCTTCAATCTTAGCAGTAATACTATAGAACTTTAACTATTTTTGGCATACCTTAACTTAAAAGAGGATATGAAGACTAGATATTTTGGTGGGTTATGTTTGATTCTTCTTAGTATGGGTTCCCTGTGCATTGGAGTTACAGGGATGACAAACAACAACGATGGTCGGCTCCCTCAAAATTCATCATTTCTTTGTGATCTTCTGATAAAAGTTGCACAAACTTATTATTTGGGGGTTGTGATTTACATACAGTTTCTGCCCTAAATCTCATAAAGTTACTGCGGGAAAATACGGAGTCACCAAGCTGGATTAGTGACATAGAGCCTTGTGATTCTGAGTGGGATGGAGTGGTGTGCACAGATGGTCGCATAGTGTTTGAAAAGTTATTTTACTATTGCAACCGAGACAGAGGTGATTGAGCCCGCGATGGCTAATGCCCATAGATTTATATGGTAAGTGAAATAGCGATATGCTAATCCTTCTGCTCTAAGAGACTCGAAATCTGGGCTCTCATCTAAGGAAAAATGTGTCTACCCAAATGACATTCAGATGTTGCAATTAACACAGAGGAATCCTTACCCTAGCAGGCAGAGGGGCCAACCAGTACACACAGCATAAAGGAGAGACCTCTGCAGTCACAACTGTCAGCATGAGCAAAGCTTCTGGATCTGCTTCTGTATTCCTCTCCATGCTCTGTGCTGTATAAAAAAATTGACTCGATGCCTTTATTACACAAACAATGTCAAAGGATACCTTTTTGTATACTCACAATAATGAATAAACATGGGCAAAGCATAATGCCCAATCTCATGAGAAGATTCTTGTTTCAGTTTGGGCAGCTTAATAAAATCAAGTTTTTCTTCAAGGCCTTTCATTAATAGTTTGAATTTCTAAACCCACCTGATGGACCACAATGACCAACAAAAAAATAAATCCAAGGGAACATGCGTCTACCCAAATGACATTCATATGTGGCAATTAACACAGAGGAATCCCAAACAAAGGCATTTTTGTGGAGAAAATTTGAAATAATTTCCCATAGAAATACCATCAAACTTGTTTTATATGAGTCCCCAGTTAAATCAACATAAAAGACATCTTTCTGCAGCTAAGCTAAATGTTAGCCCAAATTTTGCAAAGAAGCTGCTCCTCAAATTGGAGGGACAACAGGTTTGATCAAAAAAAAAATCGATAAATACAAATTTGCAAGTTGAGAGCAAAGCTTACATTTAGGTCTCTTGGAATGTCACCTGGCTTCAGTGGCTCTATCGACTCCTCCTCCACTTGCAGCAGAAGTGGTTGCTCCATTCCAATTCAACGAATCTCTACCAAATCTACCTCAAATTTTTCCAGACTTTCGCCAAATTGTTTGAGATGGGTTTTCTCTATTTTGCAAATTCCAATCCGCTCTTTCCATGTCTGCCCGCCTTAGCTTCGCCCTAGAAAAAGCCACATGTTAAAACCCTAATTTTGCTTTCTAAATTTTGCAACACAAACCTAAATACATTTTTCTCCTCGTCTCTTCTGTTACGCTTCATCTTTCTTCCGTCTGTACGAGAAATGCATGACACAGCTGCACACAACAAGTATCCTTCTCCTTGGGACAGCTGGCCACAGTAAAAAACAATCATCTTACATGCAGCAGATCAGTCTACTGTAACTCAGAGGCATCGAAGTCTTGTTTTCTGGCGATGTTTTCTGGGGAAGTTTTCTGGACAGGTAACAGTTTGGCGGCGTGAGACAACTTTCCGGGCGGAAGCTCACGCATAATATAGCCTAACGGCTAAAATATGTCGATTTGTTGAAAAACTATACTTTAGATAGATTGTGTGACACGCTGGTTCTGTTCACTGAGATGATTGCAGGTCATTCAAGGACTGGGTTTTTAGGACATTGCAATGCAATACAAATATAGTATTACACTTCTGAAAGCTTGGGATCTGGCAGCGGAGAAAAAACATTCTTTCACATGCTGCAACGGAATGACACATTATGAATGTTTCATATCAGTCTACCGGAAATTGATTTTTTTTTTCAAAGAAGAAAATCTTGTGGCTGGCAGGGCTACTCACCTAAATGAATCTATATTTTTTTTGAAAAGTATGAATATATATATTGATTATGAATCTCGGGTTTGGGGGGCATAGTCTGATTGGCTAAAGTATTCTGTTGTATGCAAGAGGTCACGAGGTCTAGTCTCTCCCCAAACCCGTGGTACCGGAGGAGGGTGTGTCATGCCAGCTCCGGTCACGTGAAAAAAGTTTACCAAACACAGTGCAGTTTATAGAGGGACGGATACCTGACCAATTCCTACAGTCTTTAAAAAAAAAAAACTTGAGAAATGTCTTCTAGCATATAATTTATTGGGAACCCTTGCTAAATATTGATATTATAATTAATCTTCCATTAGTCTTCCTATGCAAATCAATGCTACCGAAGGGACTTAATATCTTAGTGATTTCATGGTCACATAGGCACGGTCACATAGGCAAGTTCCATGGTGGAACCACTTGCAGTGAATAGGTAGTGAACATTGAGAAACTATTGTGATAAGTGATCCAAAAGATCATTTATTACATGATAAATGGATGCTCTTTCTACTGTTATTTAAACTTTTCTCTATGTTTTTTGAGTTTTGGAATGGAGACTTAAATCAAATATGAAGGATAAATCCGGTTCATGTCTAGGCTCAATTAACAATAAGATGAATAATAGTATGGATTGACAAAATTGGATAAATATGATTATATGCTATAGAAAAAGTATAATTATAAAATGTTGAGTATGAATTTTGTATGTTTATTTTAGTTTTATATTTGTAATGTTTTAATTTATTTATGTTCAGATTTGTGTCTATGGTATCCATTTGTGAAAGAGAATTTCATATAAACTTGTGATTTTAATGGAAATGCGTTCTATATTTTGAGGGTAGTTGTAACAAATAAAGAAAAAAACATCAATATTGCTATATGGAGGAAAGTAAGTCATATGAAGGTGATTTAAAAAAAATGGTGTGAATTAAAGGATAATTGATGAATATGTTAAATGTAACTGTTGAAAATTACATCCAAAAGATAAGCACAAGAGAAAATTAAAGAGCAGCTCAAAATATTGAATCCTAATTGCATATCCATATTTATATGCATTTGAGTGTGATTTTAAAAAAATGGCGTGAATTAAAGGATAATTGATGAATATGTTAAATTTAACTGTTGAAAATTACATCCAAAAGATAAGCACAAGAGAAAAGTAAAGAGCAGCTCGAAATATTGAATCCTAATTGCATATCCTTATTTATACGCATTTGAGTAGATGAAAATTGTATAATTGTCTAAATGTTTGGTTTGAAAAGATCTGAATATCCTTATCCATTTGAATTGTATAAATGGATGTGAAGATAAATGTATCTAGAAAATCAGTGGTCTAAATTTAGATAAAAATATTGTACATAGATGAGATGGATAAAGATATTATTCTTCTCCATGAAATTCACATAATCAAAATTGAGATAAAAACATAGTACATAGATTTGGAAAATGTAGATAATATTCTTCTTGTTGTATTTTAGATAGTACTAGGGAATAAATTTTTATATGTTATTGGTGATTCTATGAGATACACTAGCAAATATAAATGGATCAATTGTAGAATCAAATACATAATCAAAGGGCACTAAAGTGGAGAAAAGATAGTGATGGTAGCATCTCATATGAAAATAAAATCAATTTAAAAATTCAAGAAATTTTGTTTACTTTTGTTGAAAGATGAAAATGATGATGGATTTTGATATTTCTATCATGATCGACCAAAATCAATCTTCTTATGTTCCCTCAAATCACTCACTAGTACAAAGATGTTATTAGATATAAAAAAATATGACAATTTTTAAGTTATAAATATTTGCTTAAGTCTTCGTCTTCCTTAAATTTATGTCTTGACGATTAATTGAATGCAATTTTCTCGGATAGTGTAGTTATATGTCAATTTGTGCAAAATCTAGAGTTTGGATAGATTTTTTGACAGGGTGGTTTTGTTGATTAAGATGATTGCAATGCACAACAAACATAGTATTGCATTTCTGAGAATGGAATACAATACAAACAAAGGACCGATGAAAAAGTGTTGGACAACATTAAGGTGAATTTCGTAGTGGGGAAGCAAACTTCTTCACAAGGTGGAACCATTTCTTCATAGAAATTGATTGTAGGTAATTTCTATGGATTGATTATATCTGATGGGTAGATTTGTTACTCTTGGATAGTGTACAGTTGTGGAACCTGTAATGAGTTTGGTATAGAGGATCTATCTAAATGAGATATTTAGCTGATAGGCTATTTGTGCCAACTTTGTCTGGAATTCTCGTCAGGCTCATTGTTTTTCAGGTTTTCGGCGGCTAGGGAGAAGGTGGTGGGTGGGTGATGATTTCAGTCAGAATTTTCGTTAGCCTCCTGAATTTTTGGCCTTCCAATAACCGCGAAAAAGGTGACGGAGGCGATTGTTGGCTGCTTTGGGAATAGGGTGGCATTTGTTGAGCCGTGTGGATAGAGAAGGCTACGGAAATTAAACACTGGTTCACATCAACATTAATTGTTGTATGCTTTGCATGTATTGGGGATCGTCATAATAACAGCTGCCCTTTAGTGCCTTGGGGAACAAAACAAATGTTTGGTAAATTTTCAATGAGGCATTGTTTGGTGTCGTTTTGTTGCTATACCTGATATGAGAGCCGTGAGTGATGAGGGTAAGCTTTTGTGAGGGTGCAAGCTGGATTAAAATTTGAGTAGCTTCTCTGAAGGTGGGTGGAGGTTATTTTATTTTTTTTGCAAGGGTGGGTGGTTGGAAATGGAAAAGAAATGTGTCACCTATGATAATATTTTTCCTATTTTTGTGCAGGAAAGTTTGTGAGAAGATGATTGTTTGAAGCAAGTGGGAAGAGGTGCATGTGGAAGAAACCCTTGGTGATATTAATTGATTTCTAGTTGGCGGTTATATTGCTTCATTTGCCATAAGGTACTGTTGATTGTTTCAAATACCTTGTCTAATTTATGGTTCAATTTCTATGAGCATGGTTTTGCATGGGTTTGATACTATGATTTTTTGTGTGTTTGTGTTTATGGTTTACATTATCTGCTTATGTTTGGAGGCTTTGAGAAACAAGGCATCCTGGAGAAAGTTGGCGGAAAGAGGTTTGTTTGAAATGGCCAGGAAGAGGTGTATATGCAAAAAAATGTTTCCCATATTGTTTCATTGGATTTTCCATAAGGTGTTGTTGATTATAGTTGTGTTGCTTAAGCTATATTGTTTCATTTTGGAGAAGGTGTTGTTGAAAAGTCTGTATTTTTTCAATTTTTGAGGAGATTTTGTTGAGAAAGGAGTGTTTTTTGTATGCGTTTGTTACTATCAACTTTCATAGGGTTTGTGTTTAATGTTTGCATTTGGTGGCTATATTTGCAACATAATTAAATTGTAGAGGATATGGAGTTTTTGTCGATTGTAATTGTATCTAGCTCGGCCTATAATGTGGCTTTCTGCATGTGGGTGGCTGTAGAAAGTAACATTGTTTTATTTATGACTTTCGCTTTCTGTTTATGGTTGGAACAGATAAAAATAATTAATACTATTGATTCTATGTTGAAAAGTCTGTATTCTTTCAATTTTTGAGGAGATTGTGTTGAGAAAGGAGTGTTTCTTGAAAGGGTTTGTTACTGTCAACTTTCGCAGGGTTTTTGTTTAATGTTTTTGTTTTGTGGCTATGTTTGTAATGGAATTAAATTGTAGAGGATATGGAGTTGTCGATTGTTATTTAATAGCTCAACCTATATTGTGGATTTTTGCATGTGAGTGGTTGTAGAGAGTAATGTTGTTTGATCTATGGCTTTCCTTTTCTGCTTATGGTTGGAACAAAATAAAATAATTAATGTTGTTGATTCTATGTTTGGTTACATTAGGTATTATTGATTATTGTTGTCTTCCTTAGACTATATTTGGTATATTTTAATATCAATATATATATATATATATATATATATATATATATATATATATATATATATATATATAACATTAAAATTGTTAAGGTTATGGAGTTTTGGTCTATTTTTATTGTATAGCTTGGGCTATATTGTGGCTTTGTGCATGTGGGTGGCTGTTGAAAGTAATGTTGTTTGATTTATGACTTTCGTATTCTAGCTATGGTTGGAATAAAATAAAATAATTAATACTGTTGATTCTATGTTTGGTTACATTAGGTATTATTGATTATTGTTGTCAGGGCTTAGGCTATATTGTGTATATTTTAATATGAATATATATAAGTAAGATTAAAATTGTTAAGGTGATGGAGTTTTGGTCGATTCTTATTGTAAAGCCCTAGCTATATTGTTGCTTTCTGGACCTGGGTGGCTATTGAAACCAGTGTTGTTTGGTTTATGACTTTTTTTCTTCTGGCTATGATTAGAACATAATAAAATAATTAATGCTGTTGATTCTATGTTTGGTTACATTAGGTTGGTTGGTTTATGACTTGCGGTTTGTGGTTATGGTTGCAATGGAATAAAATAGTCAATCCTATCCGCTTTGTTGTGGCTTCCATTGGGCATTGTCGATTATAGTTGTGTTGCTTAAGCTACATTGTTTCATTTTGGAGAAGGTTTTGTTGAAAAGGCTATATTTGTTCAATTTTTGGGGAGATTGTGTTGAGAAAAGAGTGTTTTTTGTATGGGTTTGTATGAGCACCAATAAAATCTGCACAAATCTTAAACTCCATAACATGGGTTAGTTCATGCAAACCTACAAATGCTCCTTTGAGATAATACACCATACTTCACAAACAAAATGACAAAATAAACTAATTGAAAATATCAAAGAAGCAAAATGCATACCTATCCCATAGTGGATTGGTGTCACTTTGTTGTGAAAAGTGACCCTTTCCCAACACTTGACAAATCAATGATGCAAATGATAATGGAAAAAATTAGCTCTCAATATGAAGAGAGTAACTTTGCATGAGGATTGTGTGTGTCTGTGAATGAAGGATAGCCTCTCCATTTATACAAGATTTTTATGAGAGAAGAGGCAAGAGGGATGAATGTGGGACAAAAAACCAACCAATAAGAAGGAGCCACTTGTCACCATGTGAATGGGCCAAGGATGTGCAAGTTTTGATGAATGTGCCAATAAATGATATTAGGTGACCTTTTCAAATTTCAAAATTGGCTTGTTGGAGGGAGAACAAGTCTTAAATGCCTAGTGGGGGACATGTAAGAGGAGAATTAATGCTATGTTGGAAGGGACAAGTCAATTTGATTTGAATTCAAATTTGAAAAAATATTCTCTATTATGCCATGTTAATGGAAATTAGAAGTTTTAATAAATCAATTAAATGATTTATTTGTACAAGTGGGAAAAGCTAGAGGATGGGACTTGCATTAAGATTAGATTTAATCATGATTTATTTAATTTAAAAGAGGATTAGGTGATTTGACTCTTTTGACTTACATTTAAGGATTTAACTAAATCAAAAGGAGATGGAAAATGATAAAGACTTGATTAAATAAAGATTTGATTTATTTAATAAAAGATGATGATGTTAGTACTAAAGATGAATTTATTTAATTTAAATGGAGGACTTTAGAGATTGAATTTAATGAACTTGATTTATTTGATGAATGGATGAATATGAATTAGTTAAATGCATGATGCTAATTTTTCATGTCTACATTTTCCCCCTCTTTGAAGCAATTCACTTGTTGCATTGGTTCAAAGAATAAACTTACTGTGATCAAAATTTTAAAAAAATCTAATTTTTTTTTACCCCAGCAAAAAGAAGTACACTGGTACATTGCCCTCTCGAGAGATCGAGCGAAAAGATCTTATTTGAGGGTCGATCTCATGATAAAGAGGTTCAATATGGACATATGGATGATTATGATGATGATGCAAATGAGATGGTTTTAAGATGCTTAGAATAACCAATATATTATCCTAAAAAACTTAAATGATAATGCAATGCATGTGAGATGGATGATGTGATTATGAGATTTATGTATGCTAATGATTCATGGGTGCAAGATGGATACATTGATGATGATGATTAACTATCCTGGTATGATGTTAGCATGGAAAAGAAGAAATGAGATGTTGACAAGAGGATTCAACAAGCCAACTTTATGTTGATGATGATGAGAGATGGATGATTTGCTTATCAAGAATTGGGACTTTAAAAGGGCCACTTACCTTATGTTTGATAACACACATAAGCACAATGCATCAAGGTATAAAGAACCAGGATGGCGTTGCACTTAGTGTGATGGAATTTGACTCAACAATCAGTTAGGAGTACTCCTGTTCACACCTGACATACAAAACCTCATTTAAGATGCAATTCAGATATTTCAAACATCTCAGACCAAAACATAGAAAGGAAAGCCTTCCTAAGTGGTCAACAAGATACCTAAAACACCCTCGCTATGCCTAAATAAAGCATGCATGACCGAGGTTATATTATAAGAACATCTAACAAGTGGAACAGATAAAAATATAATGATCATTGCCCCATTCCTATATCTCTAAATCCTTTTGTTTGGACATCATTGAGAGGTTATTGGAATGAGCGCAAAGAGATAAGTCAAAAGGCAGATAAAGTAAACAAACAAGCTAATGTTCTTCAATACCACTAACCAAAAGGAAATATGTTTTTAAGGATAAGAATTGAAACTATTGCCAAAAGATAATGCCCATTGTAGGAAGGATACATCATAGGACATGTTAGTGGATGGTGGCACATCATTTCGTTTATCCAAAGTGTTCTTTCTGATAAATAATGCCCATTGTAGGAATTATACATCCTAGGACATGATGTTATTAGATGATTGATTTGGGAATGATTGGATGATAGGTTATTGATACAAAGAGTTGACTAAATTGTTTACGTACTAACCTAGAATCGAGACTTTTGATGTTTGAGCTTTCACTTTTTAACCCGCTAGACTTGTTTCCTAGTCTTACCAAAGGTTGAGGGTGATGATGATTTATTATGAGTGATGTTTATTGCTAGTGAAAGTGAGATGAGACAGATGTATTTTTTCAAATATTTGGATGTTTTTGGAGTTTTTTGAACTGTTTTGAGGTTGTTTTTGGTATTTTTCGAGATTTTTCAAATGTTTTTGATTTTCAAATTTTCAAATGTTTTGGGGTTTTATGAGATTTTGACCAAGAGACTAACCTAAGGACCTATCCTAGGGGCCTCGAGGGATGATCAACAAATTAGCCTTGCCTATGTTATACACACAGAGACCATGTAGTTCAATGATGACTTGATTGATTTACAAATGAAGATATACAAATGGATTGTCAGTTTATTATGATGGACTCTAAAGGACTGACTTAAGTGTCTCGGGGGATGATCAAAGATCAACCTTGCCTACATTCAAGGCAGAGACCCATAGTTTGACAAGATGACTCTTTTTGACTTTTTGACTTGTTTTGGGATTTTGATATGTTTTGAATATTTTTGGATTTTTTTTTTTTTTCTGATGTTTTTGGATTTTATGGTTTTCTGATGTTTTTGGATTTTTTGGTTTTCTAATGTTTTTAGATTTTCTAATTTTAGGACTTCAAGAATATACACAAATCTGATCCGATGAGAACATGCCCCCAGCGTGATGCAATAGACTACTCCGATAAAGGTAGTACAAACTGACCTTGAGGATGGAATGAGTAGTACTAGGAGGGATCATGACATGAACATAGGTCCAATCTATGATGTGGATGTTAAATGGATGGGTGATGGATGGAGATATGTAATGCAATGGATGATGGAAGCTAGATGGATGTATGATGTAGAACAAGTTGTGAAGATCCTGGTGGATGGAAAGTGCTTATTTACACAAGGTGCCCATTTTCTAGGTTTTCACCAAGGTACTTGCTAAAAGTGCCACTGAAGTGGTTTTCACTAGAGGATGATTTTTCTCTTTACTCTTTTTGATTCGTTTTTTGATTTTTTTTTCTTTGGTTTTAAATTTTTTTTTATTGTCACCAAGATGCCTATTTGCTAGGTTTTCGCCAAGGTAACCATTTTTTCAGGACAATTTTCTGATTTTTTGGATTTTTTGGTTTTATACCTTGTAATATTTAGGCATAATTTTTTTTGAGATGGGAGTTGTTCATGGGCTCTTGTAGAGGCTCCCCTTCAGGTGTTGATAACTAATATGCTCCTGACTTATAGCTCGCTGTGATAATAAATGGTCCCAACAAGTTGGGTTCAAATTTCCCTTTGTTGTTTGGATTTGGGACGTTCTTTTGATTTTCTTTTAGTACCAGTTCTTCGAATTGAAAGGCCCTGCTTCTGATTTTTCTGTTATAGCTCCTCTTGAGTTTGTTTTGTTAGAATTGCAAATGATTTAAAGTATCTATAGACTACTCATCCAGTAGATCCAACTCATTTAGTCTTGATACTCGGTATTCTTCATCTATGATGAGGTTTTGTAGTGATATTCTTAGTGATGGGAACTCGATCTCAATGGGTAATATTTCCTTTGATCCATAGACTAGGGAGAAGGGGGTGGCACTAGTGGGTGTGCAAATGCTAGTTCAATAGGCCTAGAGGGTGAGATTTAGCTATAGATGTCATTCACGACCTGCATCATTGACTATATTTTTGGGGACTTTTAGAATGGTTTTATTAGTCGCTTCTGCTTGGCCATTTCCTTGGGGATAATACAAAGTGGAAAAGCAATGTTGGATTTTGAATTTTTCACATAGGTCACGAAAATCTTGATTCTTGAAGGGTGTCCCATTATCTAAGATAATGGCTTGTGGGACATTGTAGCGACAAATGAGATAGTTCAAGATGAACTTTGATATCTGCTTCTTGGTTATATATGTCATGGGTATGGCTTCCACCCATTTGGTAAAGTATTCAGTGATGATTATGATGAATTTGTGGCCATTAGATGAAGTGGGAGTGATTTTTCCAATGAGATCAAGTCCCCACTATAAGAAGGGCCATTGTGTAACAATAGGATGAAGTTCTTGAGCTGGAGCATGGATGAGGTCCCCATGCTACTGACATTGTAGGCACCTTTTGACGTAGTCATGTGCTTCTCTTTCCATTATAGGCCAATAATATCCCATCCTCAGCAATTTCTTGTCTAGGGTCATTCCACTTGTGTGTGAACCACAGATGTTGTTATGCACCTGATTTAAAGCGGTCAATACCTCCTTAGCATTTAAACAATGTAGTAGGGTTCCTTCTATGCTCCTACAAGAAATGGTATTTCCTAGGATGACAAATCAAGATGCTTTTTTGACAAAGGTTCTTTTTAGGCTTGAAGGTGAGTTAGCATGTAGGACACCTATTCACAGGTAGGTATAAATTTCATGGTACTAGGGATCATTGGGACCAACAATTTCACACAAATTCTGATTCTAGTACCTCGAATGTGGGCACGAGAAGCTGCTCTATGAAGAATTCATATTTTGGGACATTGTAAGGGATGTTTAGTAGGGATTCAATCATTTCCATGGCATCTACAGTTCTGTTGTTTGCTCTATGAATCTATTCAAATGTGATGTCAATGAATGATTCCTTGAGACTTTCTACTAGCTTCTTGTATGGAGTCAACTTATCATCCTTAGTCTGGTACTCACTGTTCACTTGGTTTATTATCAACTGGGAATCTCCGTATACTCTGAGGGCCATGATGTGCCATTGCACTGCTATTTTGAGACCTATGGTTAAAGCCTTGTATTCTACAATGTTTTTGGTGCAAGGGAATGCCAATTTATATGATCTAGGTATCTAGTTCCCCTGTGAGGTGATGAAAAAGACACCAGCTCCTGATCCGTGTTTCATGTATGAGCCATCAAAGTAAAGTTTCCAGTGGTATGCTATGTTGAGATTGAAGATGGATTCGTCTGGAAACTCTGAGATGAGAGGATTCTCTAAAAACATAGGTGCTTCCACAAGCTGATCTATGATTACCTAACCTTTGATTGCTTTCTGCTCCACATATTCAATGTCATACTCTAATAATATCATGACCCATTTAGCCATCCTTCTAGTGAGAATTTCCTTGGATAGTAAGTACTTGAGGGAATCAATTTTGGAAATGAGTTTGACTTTGTGTGCCAACATGTAGTGTCTAAATTTTTGCTAAGAAAAAACTATTGCTAGACATGCTTTCTCAATGAATGAGTAATTAAACTCATCCCAACCATTGTGCGGCTAATGTAATAAATGGCCCTTTCTATCCCATTTTTGTTGTGCTAAGCTAGAAGAGCACTGAGGGCTACTGCTATTGCTGACACATAAAGAATTAATGGCTTTTTCTAGATCGGTGGCATGAGGACCGATGGTGTAAGAAAATATTCTTTGATCTTATTGAAGGCTTCTTCACACTTGTTATCCCACTTGTACACTACTCCCTTGTGAAGTAGGTGAGTGTATGGATTTTGATTATGTACCAGCTGTGCTATGAACCTTCAGATGGACTGAAGCCTGCCTTGGAGACCTCTCAATTGTTTCAATGTTTTGGGTGCCTCCATCTCAAGGATTTATTTTACCTTGGCAAGGTCTACCTTGATACCTCTCATTGACACTATGTATCCTAGCAACTTTCTTTATTGTACGCTGAAGACACACTTCTTTGGATTTAATCAGACCTTGTATTCCTCCAGCTTGTCAAAAATGGCACTTAAGGTTGCTATACGATCCTTCCTCTTTTTGGATTTGGCTAGTATGTCATCGACATAATCTTCAGTAGTTTTATGGATCATGTCATGGAAAATTAATTTCATGGCTCTTTGGTATATTGCTCTTAGATTCTTCAAACCGAATGGCATCATATTCCAACAGTAAGTCCACCATGGACAAGTGAAGGCCATTTTGTGTTGGTCTTCTTTAGCAATCATTATCTAGTTGTATCCTAAGAAACTATCCATCAAGGAGAGCATTTCATTTCCCACCATCATGTCTATGATTATGTCAATGTTGGGCAATAGGAAACTATCTTTTGGACATGATTTGTGTAAGTCCCTAAAATCTGTGTAGATTCTGATGCCCCCATTGGGTTTTGAGATAGGAACTAGGTTTGACACCCATTCTGGATATTCTATTGGTTGAATGAATCCTACACTCAATAGCTTCTTTAGCTCCATTTTGACTAGCCGGGTGATCTGTGGGTACATATTTCTAAGCTTTTGTCTAACAAGCTTTGCTTCAGAGTATACTGCTAGGTGATGACGTACAATTTCTGGATCGAGCCCTGGCATGTCTGTATAGCTCCATGCAAAATTAACATATCTTTCTCTCAAGAAGGTTGCTAGGAGCTCTTGTTTCTCTGATAGTAATGACTCCACATAGAATGTGATGTGCAGGGTCTCCTCTATTCATAGATTAATTGGATTGCATTTTTTTGCTAGGACCGCTAATTTTTCCTGATGAAGAGATCTGAAAGGAGGATTGAATTCCCCATCCTCAGGAACCTCAGAGAGGTTTTCACCATCGGATGTGTCCTTTCTTTTTACTTTTTTCAGGTCGAAGAGTGCCATAGTGTGGTTTTTACTCAAGGACCTAGAAATTATTCTTAGTTTTTTGCTTTTGCGACTGAGGGATTCAATTGTTTCCCCATATTATGCATTTGTATCTAGCTCAATGATGAATCCTTCCTTGTGATCCTCACACATAATATTATCCTGTAGTCCCATGAATTCTAAGAGAGCCTCATCATTTTTGAATGTGTCAAGAATTGGTGGTCCTTGTTGGTCGTAATTGATGAGTTGTGGGTAGACTAGATAGATTTCATGGTTTGGTTTTTATACTCATAAGATAGGGTGCTAATAATGAGAAGGGTGGTATCCTCGAAGAGCATGGGTAGGTTGGTTATGGGATCCTCGTCATCACTACTACTACTACAAATGCTAGTTATGTCGAATGTGAAGTTGTTTAAGGGAAGACTAGTGGATACAGGTATGCGAAGTTCGACTATTGATTGCTAAGGAGGATTATTGACCTTTGTAACTAGAGGACTTCGGCCACGTATGGTTATACTCGGAGGGGTACATCTAAGGCCAAGATTTATTATTCACATCTCCAGAATGATGGGTATTAGAAGCCTATTGTCATTTTGCCCCAGTTTCTAGTTTCTGTCATAGCCCATTGCGAGCATCATTTGCAAATCTTTGCTATTGTCATCCATGGGTAGATTAGTTGCCAGTCTATTATCTTGGTATAAGAGATAGGATGGGTCCTCCTCTATGACTTCGCAGTCGAGATATCCCCAATTTCTGAAGTTGGAATATCCTTCATTAGGTGTTTGGGATGTGGAGGCTTCATTTGATTGTAGTCATCCTCGTGATCTAGGAGATTGTGGTAACTCTCGTAGACCACAAAAGAATTTTTGGGAATCGTACAATTTTTGCAACCATTGTCCTAGATGATGACTTTGATATCAGAGATGGTGGGGATGGTGGGAGTGGCACATTTCTTTGTCGCAGAAGTGGAAGCGAGAGTGGCTGGATCAATGTATGGTGTTGATGGTCCTTCATCATTTTTAGGCACGTGAGGGATTTTGTAGTATTTTTCCTCTAGGTTATTGTAGTAGGAGAATGGTTTAGAATGTCCATGGATGGTGACCTCTTGTCCTTCATATGTGAATTTGACACATTGATGGAAGGTTGATGCTACTACTTACATTGCATGGATCCACAAACGTCCTAGGAGAATGTTATAAGGCAAGTCGAGGTCTAGGACCTGACAGGTAGTGTCCATGATAGCTATCCACACTTGAATAGGGATTTGGATTGTACCTTGGGACACTCTTTCTTGATCATCATATGCTCTGATTGTAATACCTTTTCCTTTATCAATGAAATCCTTTGAGATTTTTAGGTTCTTAATGAGATTGAGGGAACAAATATTCAAGTCTGCACCTCCATCCATCAAGATTTGGTTGAGTTTATTTTTATGGACTAGGAATTCTAAATGGAGTGCACGATTGTGAGATGGTTGAGCGAGAAATTCTTGGTCATAGAATGTAAGGAGATTTAGAGTGATGATGTTTCTGACCATAGCTTGGAATTGTTCTGCATCAAGATCTGTGGGGACAGTGGATGAAGCCAATGCTTCCTCAAGGATTTTCTTGTGGGTGGATGAAACTTCTAGCAACTCCATGATGGAGATTTGTGTTGGGGTTCTTTTCAGCTGATCAAGGACATTGTAACTATTGGGAATAGATCTAGGGTTGGGTGTGGGTGCTCTATTTGGCTAAGATGATCTTGCAATGGTAATTTTGTCACCTCTTATGGTAAGTCCACCATCAGTGTGGGATCCTTTGATAGTGATGGTAGCATAGTAGTCATCCAGGGATGCGATGACATGGTCATACACATGATTCACATTCTTGAAGGTACCTTTCCCCTTATCAGTGTTATTATTCCCTTTATTATGGTTAGGCATCAAATTCATCTATATTTTGAGGTTCTAATTTCCTTTTGGCTGTTCTACATTTATGATTCTTTAATCAATGAGGTCTTGGACTAGGTTCTTTAATGTCATACAATTGTTAGTGGTCTGCCCTTTGATTTTGTGGAAGTCACAGAGCTTATTTTCGTTGTACCAAGGAGGTTTCACATCTGGTTCCTGGTAATTATCATAAGTGGGAGCTTTGATGAGGTTTTCATTTATTATTTTCTTCATGATGACCTCGAGTGGTTCCCCAAGGGTGGTGTACTTTCGCTTGGTAGAATTCTTGTTTCGCTAGGGCAGTCCCCTTTAATTGTTAACGTTGTTGATTGTTTGATTGTTTGGTTGTTGTGTTGTTGTGTTCACTTAATGATTGTTTTGATAATGGTTTTGTATTTTTTGTTGTGGTGCGGGTGTGTTTTGTCGAGGTGCATTGATGACAACTTTGGCGTCGACAACACCATCGTTGGTAATTTTTTTGTTTCATGTCCATGTGCAAGGTTTTTCATTATAGCTTGAAGATGGGTAGCTGCTTTGCTGATCAAGATATGTTTGTGCCATTGGTTGTGCAACAAGGGCTCATTCAATGTTGAATTCCTTGGAGATCAACTGATCATATGTGGTGATCCCTTGAACTTTGAGATGGAATGCTAAGGCTCCGTCAAGGTTGGAGATGATAGTGCACACTTTTTGTTCTTCCGAAATTTCCCATTTGCTTGATTGGCCTTGGATCACCATCGTTGTAGGATTGGCCCATTTTGGCCCATTTTTTTCTTTCAGAGCTAAGACTTCCTCTAGACTAATATACATACCAATATTGAATGCGTAGTTTTTGATGAATGAATCTACTATTTCTTGAAATGTCTAGATGCCAGGAGGAAGGCGAGAAAACCATTCCATGGTGTGGCCAACCAAAATTCTACGAAATAGCCACATCAGATAGGTATCGTCATATGCGACTTCCATGCAGTGAGCCTATAATTCCCTGATGTGATCTTTAGGGTTTCCCCTCCCATGATATTTGTCAAACTTTTGGATTTCAAATCCCTTAAGGAATGGTTTCATTATAGGGCTCCTATCAAATGGATAATGACACAAGTTGTTGGGTGTTTTCATGGTTCACCCTGATTTAAGATCGATCACTTGTTGTGAGAGCAACTTGATTTGTGTTGTGACATTGTTTTGTGGATAACAGGGTGGAATGAAAATATTTTGAGGTGGTTCAATTATTGGTGGGATGGGTGGATTGGCTGGTATGTTAATGGATGATGTTTGTATGTGTTGTTGCGCCAAATATTCATGTAATTGCTATTGTACCAACAATGCTTGATGTTGGTCCTACTGCTGTTGTGCTATTAAGGCATATTGTTAAGCTTGTTGTTACTATTGAGCCAACAATGTTTGTTGTTGAGCTGCTAATTGGGCTGCTTCTTGCTATTGTTTCTACACTTGCTAATATGCTTGATGTTGTGCTTGTTGTTTTTCAAGATACTGCGCTTTTGCTTGTGCTTGTTGCGCTTAATATTGGGCTTGTGCTTGAGCTTGTACAACTTTAGCTTGGGCCTGAGCTTGAGGTTGTGCTTATGCCTGTGCAGCTTGTGTAGATTGCGTGGCTTGAGTGGCTTGTTGCTATTGTTGTTGCAATAAGGCTTGGAATTGTGCAGCTTGTTGTGCTTGTTGCGCTTGTTGTGCGACTTGGGAAACTTGAGCAGTTTGCGCAACTTTAGCGGCTTGTTGAGTAGCTAGTTGTGTGGCTTGTTGTTTTTGTACTTGTTGGATTGCCTTTTGATAGGAAGCTTGCTGAGCTACTTGCAACACAATACTATATTGGATTGATGTGTTTGAGTTTGGTGGAAATGGTGGTGGAGGTGGATTTGGAATGGTGCTTGTTGTGGTGATGAGAGGCACCATCGTATTGATGATTGGGGTTTCAGTTGTAAATGGTGTGATCGATGTGGTTGGTCCTTGAGAGACCATGTTTTGAGATGTTAGGGTGGTGGTTGATGATGTGAGGGTGGTGGTTTGCATTATTGGGATGGTTGCCATCTATTGTTGCGATATTGATGGCAAGATGGAAGTATTTGGAATGGTGCTCTAATTGATGCTTGGTGGGTTGATCTGATTTTGTTGATTGAAATTTGGTAAAGGGGGAAGCCCTAAACTGAGAGGTGATGTGGATATTGATGGAAATGGTGGAAGTGGTGGAAATGTGAGGGGTGTAATCTATTGAGGAAATGGTGTAGTTTCAAAAATGCCCCCTGGTCCAAATATGTCACCCTCTCCTTGCAAGGTTATGGGGAGAGAGGTTTGTGGTGTTGCACAAAATGATGATGATGATGGGTCATTTGGATCATGAATGGTGAGAGGGACATATGGATGTGATGTATTTTAGGGTATGGTTTGTCCCAAGATAGTGTTTGCGTCCAAATCCTGATTGTTTATGAGAGGATGTGTTTGTAATGCATTGAGAAATGCACTTCCCTTGTTAACAATGGGTTGAGTTGGAGCAATGGATGATGTGATTTGTGGGATGTTTTGAGTGATGCTTTGAAATGAGGGGGTAGATGAAATAGGGTTGGTATATGAGATTGGAGGCATTACCCTAAAAGATGGTTCCACAATAGTGCTCAAATCAAAATTAGAGGGGAGTTTAGCCCCTTGCTTTTCTAATTCGAACATGTATAGTGAGGGATTGATTCTCATCATGATGTTGATAATATTATGACTCTATGGACTTTGAATTATTTTAGTCATTTCCTCATGTGACATTCCAAAGGGATTATTGGTAAGATTCTCCACTTGGACACCTTCCTCTTGATGGTCTTGCAAAAATGGAGGAAGGTTAATTGTGAGACTGCTAGACCCAATGGGATTCATTTTGAGAGCGGTTTGACTCAAGTAACTTGAAGTAGATGTTTCTTTGTTGGCTTCCATGTTCCTCTTGTGTTGAGATCTAGCTTTCACCATAAAATAGGGATCAATTTTCAAGAATGTGGAAGGTGGATTATCTAATTCTCTGGATTAATCTAACTTTTAGGTACAAAAGAGAAAATTTAGGATGATTTAAGGATCAAAGGGTGATAATGAGATATGTGAAAGATGGATGATTGATGGATGATTGGAACTCTTTGAGAAAATCTTGAAGGGTATGTTAAACTTTAGGACTTGATTTGGGATTGATTTGTTTTGGATTTGGATTTTAGTGGTGGACTCATAAAATCTAAGAGGTTGGATGTTGTCCTAGAGTTAAATCGTTCACAAGATGCTAATTTGTCTAGGTGTGAGAAGACGGATTCATCTAAACAATCCTATCCAAACAAGATGATTTTGATTGGTTCGATAATGAACTCCTAAATCCCAAGATGTTGGATGTTATCAATGGATGAATTTGTTCACAAGGTTTGATAATTTGATCAAATATGTGGAGAAGGATGCATCTACACATATTCAATCAAACAAGATGATTTTGGATTGGTTTCAAATGATTTTCCCAAAGTTTAAGATGAAGGATTTTTCCAATATTTTCAAAGAGTTGATGATGAGATGATTTTGGTTTTAATGCTCAAAGATGGATGAAGGTTTGATCCCATGTTTACCTAACCTCGGTTTTGAAGAACAAGCTTTTCTCTAAACAAGATGCTGAAACTCCCTAAAAAGATTTGGGTTTTGATAGTAATAGAATGAGTACAAATCATGATTGTTTCTTGAAGCTTTTTTGTAGAAGTTAAAAAATAGTCGGGTATGTGTAGGATCATGATGGGCCAAAAAGTGGCGATATGATGGGTATTTGTAGGGTATGTGGCTAAGGAATATTTTTTTACCCAAAATTGATGAAATGAAAAGGGTTTTTAAAGGAGATTCTCAGCTTTCCAATAATATAAATTATGCTCTACTTTGAATTTAATAAATAATTATTATTCATTTTCTATTTGAATTACAAATAAAGTCTTGATTGATAGGCTGATTGAAAAACATTTATAGCTTTCAAACGGTATCACATTTTTTGAATCCAAAAAATGTATCACATTCTATGATTCGCATACTATAGGATTAAAAAAAGAAAAATTAAATTTGATGAAATTTTGACCAAGTTAAGGTGATTAGACATACAATTTTTTATATTTTTTAAAAGTTGTAATAAAAAATTCATAATTAATTATTTACTTGGAAAAAAATTACAAAAAAATATGCATCACATCCAGACATGAGTCCTCTACTTATGTCTAAAATCTTATAAAAAATATTATCATTTTATTGTGGTTAGGGTGGTCAGATAAACACTTACTTCTTATTTTTTTCTCTTAAATTTAAGTACTATTGCATTGAAATTTAAAATTTTCACCAAATAGATTTAGAAAATAAAAAATAAACCTAGTAGTTTAGAAACTACATTTAATTTGCTACAGATTCTATTGTTACATATTTTTGAAATAATATAGATAACTTATTCAAATTTTTACGTGAAGTTTCCTAACTCTAATTTTTCTGAATTTTTTGCCACTTAAGGGCCTATTTTTTCCATGATGATCCTGCACATACCCAGTCCTTGTCTAAAATTGTATAGCATTGAGAGACACTCTTTTGGTGATTTTTCAGACTAAGATCTTTTACCTTAGGTTTGTTGATCTTGATCTTGGGTGAAATCATTGGAGACACATGTGTGGGGTCCAATTGTTTTTAGTCTTTACTTAATGACTTTGTTTTACCACAAACACTTTTTGATTGGGTTTTCAAACTAGATGTCTAATGTCTTAACTTCTTCTCATTCCACGAGGTATATCATGAGGAACTTTGATGAAATCAAGGCAAGGGTTACCTATTTTTAACTTTACTAATCAAATTGAGATATAAATCCAAGTGTTTAGAAACCTTTAAGGATAAAATCCCAAGGGCAAGCAATAACACATGAATTTGGTCAATTGTATTTTCTTCCTAAAGGGTTTGTAGTTTCGATGACAATGTTAAATGTTTGTTTCCAAATGTTTTCAAACAAGCAAAGTGGTTTGTAACTAAGAAAAATCACAATCCTATAGATATGAAAGACAATATTTGTTGAGTCCCCACTTCGACAAGTCCAGCTACGATTATTTTTAGCGAATGGTTAGATTCTTGACCCCACTAGCTCCCCTCCATGGCTCAACACTTCTTTTGGGGCAGGCAAGCATCAGTACCCATGAAAATCCCATGGCATACTTTCCATTTCTACTAAAAACTGTAAAAGTGTGGGGTAGCTTCAAAATGACCATTCTTGCACCAACAAATAGATAGGGATTTTGGCCTTTCTACAACAAGGGTTTTAATTCAGACTTTCCGTTCGTAGGAGTTGACCCAATGTGGCGAGAGACCATTGCTACCCTTCTCGTCAGAGCCAACTGTGTGATATTGGCATTTGTTCTAGTACCCACTTTTATATCCCGGCTAGAAATACTCTTGGCTTTAGAGTGTTACCAGTTGAGTTGTTCCCTTGGGAAAGTACTTTTTCCTCAAGGAAGGCCCTCTAAGATTAAAAAAAAGTGAGTAAACGTATTCATAGTTTGATCAACCCTCATTTAGAAAAAAAGGGCAAACACATGCAATAGGTTCATTGACACTCACAAAGTTTGTTGTTCAATTTTAATCCCACAATGAAATGTAGAGGTAATTAATTTATCCTAACCTAAGACCGCCAAAAAGCCTTTCAATTCTCAAGATTGCCATGAGGCTCAAGAGAAGCGCATACATCTTTTCAATGGCATTAGTTTGAGTAAGCAATCACAAAACAAAGTAGCACATGTTCTTTTTAAACACACAAAGCAATTATTTTGATTCATTTTAAAGCACCAAAATGAGATATGAAAGTTTCCTTGTTCAATTTTTAACCTCAAACAAAATCTAGTCAATTTGCCTAAAGTTCATTTTAACCCTTTGCAATGAAAATTGAAAGCTTTTGTAATGTTCGTTTTAGAGCCCATAAAGAAATCAGTTAGTCTAAAACAGAAAATTAAAGCATAGAATGGAAGTCTTAAGCATTTAAAAATGCTTTGTTAATTTCAAGTGTTAATTCTTGATTTTCTTCAACTCCAAGATTCATCCAAGATTGTTTTTTTGTGCTCCAATGTTGCATGCCTTCTGAAAAAAAATCATTCCTCCTCGTTTTTCCTGTCAAACAAAACACAATCATGTGAGGATCAAAATATTAAATTCATTTCAATTATTAACTTCAAACAATAACATGATATTAAATGAAAGGACAAATGATTTGGATGATTATGATAATAAAAGAAGGATTTATAAGTGAATCATGCTTTGATATTGATTTAATTGCAAAGGTACCACACTTGTTAGATCCATTCTCTCCCTTATCATAATCCACATCACTAGAGGTATTGATTCAATAAATCAACCAAAAAGAATAAATCTTTCAAAAGCATCATCATAATCTCAAAATAATATGACAATTTATAACATAAAATTTGAAAGTCAATTTAAATTGTATCAATAAGTCAACCACAAAGAATAAATCGTTCAAAAGCATCATCATAAGCTAAAATATTTACTACCATGATAATGTGACAACTTATAACATAAACTTTGAAAGTCAATAAATTGTATCAATAAATCAGCCACAAAGAATAAATCTTTCAAAAGAATCATCATAAGCTCAAATATTTACTACCATGATAATGTGACAATTTATAACATAAACTTTGAAAGTTAATAAATTGTAATCATAATTAACTCTTTGAGGGAATATATCAAATTATCCTATGAGATAATACACCATACTTCACAAACAAAATGACAAAATAAACTAATGGAAAATATCAAAGAAGCACAATGCATACATATCCCATAGTGGATTGTTGTCACTTTGTTGTGAAAAGTGACCATTTCCCAACCCTTGACAAATCAATGATGCAAATGATAATGGACAAAATTAGCTCTCAATATGAAGAGAGTAACTTTGCTTGAGGATTGTGTGTGTCTATGAATGAAGGATAGCCTCTCCATTTATAGAAGATTTTGATGAGAGAAGAGGAAAGAGGGATGAATGTGGGACAAAAACCCAACCAATAATAAGGAGCCACTTGTCACCATGTGAATGGGCCAAGGATGTGCAAGTGCCATATGTGAGCACCAATAAAATCTACATGAATCTTAAACTCCATAACATGGGTTAGTTCATGCAAATCTACAAATGCTCCTATGAGATAATACGCCATACTTCACAAACAAAATGACAAAAAAAAAAATTGAAAATATCAAAGAAGCACAATACATACCTATCCCATAGTGGATTCGTGTCACTTTGTTGTGAAAAGTGACCCTTTCCCAACCCTTGAAAAATCAATGATGCAAATGATAATGGATAAAATTAGCTCTCAATATGAAGAGAGTAACTTTGCATGAGGATTGTGTGTGTCTGTGAATGAAGGATAGCCTCTCCATTTATAGAAGATTTTGATGAGAGAAGAAACAAGAGGGATGAATGTGGGAAAAAACCCAAAATAATAAGGAGCCACTTGACACCATGTGAATGGGCCAAGGATGTGCAATTTTTGATGAATGTGCCAATAAATGACATTAGGTGGCCTTTACAAATTTCAAAATTGGCTTGTTGGAGGGAAAAGGGGTCTTAAATGCCTATGGGGGACATGTAAGAGGAGAATTAATGCTATGTTGGAAGGGACAAGTCAACTTGATTTGAATTCAAATTTGAGAGAATATTCTCTATTATTCCATGTTGATGGAAATTAGAAGTTTTAATAAATCAATTAAATGATAATTTATTTGTGCAAGTGGGAAAAGCTAAAGGATGGGACTTGTATTAAGATTAGATTTAATCATGATTTAGTTAATTTAAAAAAGGATTAGGTGATTTGACTCTTTTGACTTAGATTTAAGGACTTAACAAATCAAGAGGAGATGGAAAATGATAAAGACTTGATTAAATAAAGATTTGATTTATTTAATCAAAGACGACGATCTTAGTACTAAAGATGAATTTATTTAATTTAAATGGAGGACTTTAGAGATTGAATTTAATGAACTTGATTTATTTGATGAATGGATGAATATGAATTAGTTAAATGCATGTTGCTAATTTTGCATGTCTATAGTTTTTTACTATCAATTTTCGTAGAGTTTGTGTTAAATGTTTGTGTTTTGTGGCTATGTTTGGAACATAATAAAATTGTAGAGGATATCGAGTTTTTGTCAATTGTTATTGTATAGCTACACGTATATTGTGGCTTTTTGCATGTGGGTGGTTGTGCAGAGTAATGTTGTTTGATTTATGGGTTTTGTTTTCTAGTTATTGTTGGAAAAGAATAAAATAATTTTAATGGTGTTGATTCTATGTTTCGTTACACTAGGTATTGTTGATTACTGTTCTCTTCCTTAGGCTATGTTGGGTATATTTAATATGTATATATGTGTATATATATGTATATATGTGTAGATATATACATGTATTTATGTATATATTAATTTTGAATGGGTCTCTCTTTATGGCTTGCATTGAGTAGATATGTTTGGAACAGGGAAAAATCTTTGACCAGAATAAAATTTATGGCTTTCGTTTTGTGGTTATGCTTGGAGCAGAATACAATAATTAATTTTTTTGATTCTATGTTTGGTTACATTAGGTATTGTTGATAATTTTTTTATGCTTTAAGCTATGTTGGGTATATTTTAATATGTATATATATGTGTATGTATATACGTATATATGTGTAGATATGTACATATATATATATATATATATATATATATATATATATATATATATATATATATATATATATATATATATATATATATATTCTGTAGGTCTCTCTTTATGGCTTGCATTTAATGGATATCTTGGCAATAAATAAAAATCCTTGACCTTATGCAATTTTTCTCAATTGTAACTATGTTGATTTGCCATAAGGTACTGTTGGTTGTTTTAAATATGTTGTCTGATTTATGGTTTGCGTTTTCTGTATATGGTTTTGCATGGATTTGGTACTATGATTTTTTGATTTATGGCTTCGGATTTGTGGTTATGGTTGCAGTGGAATAAAATAGTCAATCGTATATGCCTTAGGTTAACTTCCATTGTGGATTGTTGATTATAGTTGTGTTGCTTAAGCTATGTTGTTTCATTTTGTAGAAGGTGTTGTTCAAAAGGGTGTATTGTTTTAATTTTCGAGGAGGTGGTGTTGAGAAAAGAGTTCTTTTCCTATGGGTTTGTGACTGTTAATTTTCAAAGGGTTTTTGTTTAATGTTTGAGTTTTGTGGGTGTGTGTGCATCAGGATAAAATTGTTGAGGTTATGGAGTGTTCATCGATTGTTATTGTATAGCTTGGGCTATATTGTGGCTTTCTACATGTGGGTGGCTATTGAAACCAAAGTTGTTTGATTTATCGCTTTCATTTTTTGGTTATGGTTGGAACATAATAAAATAAGTAATGTTGTTGATTATATGTTTGGTTACAGTAAGTATTATTGATTATTGCTTTTTGTCTTAGGCTATATTGGGTATATTTTTACAACAATATAGGTGTTGTCATAATAGTGGTTTATAATTCCTGAGAGGAATGAATTTTAGCTGAAATCACATATTTTTAGAAAATATAATGATTTAAGCCTTAAAAAGTTCCATTTTAAGGATTCCAATTGAAGAGGGTTTGATCAAATCACCTTAGATCAAACCCCTTAGATAGAACCTTTAGTTTTAAACCATACCTATAAATGCTCTCCTTTACACTTATCAAAATGCTGATAAAAATCACTTTTGATTTAGATTTTGGGGGATCAAATGAATTCATTTAAAATTTATTTCAAATGATTATGGTATTCCTCGAACAAGCTATCCAATGAATATAATTTTAATATGTGTTGGTTTTGTTATGTATTTGTTTTTTAAGTTTTATTAAACATAGGTTTTTCATTGAAAATGAATTTCTTTGTTCTTCACATGTGGAAAAATAGAAGATTATCAAAACAAAAAATGAAAAATATGAGTGCACCAAATATTGAAGTCCTTGATCCAACAAAAATAATTTTTTTTGACATATACAAAAAAATTTTACGCTTATACAATCGCCTAATTGTAATTGCTTTGACTTTGAAACTTGATTAAGGAAAAAATATTCAATAAAAAACTATCTAACCAAGTGGAAGCACTAGATATCAGAGTTACAAATATAAATTTGAAAGAATTAGAATTTTATCCTTCATGGAAAAAAAGTTATGCGTTATACGATGTGTGTCACTTTTTAAAAATGTTGTTTTCTGAAAAAAATCTATTTTTGTGGGAGATGGAAAAAGAAGTACAATTTGATTCTAAAAATTTTGGAAAAAATATTTTTAGAATCTAGAAACAAAATTTGATGAGACTCTAGTTTGCACCATCTTCAAATTCCTCACAGTTTAGCCGCTATAGGTGCCCAAATGTGAAGATTTAGTTAAAAATAATAATTTCAGTGTCCAGTTTGGCCAAAAATTGTAAACCACTATTATGGGATCACCCATATATATGTTTATATATATACATATATATCTATACATATATATATATATATATTAATTTAGTGTGGCTCTGTCTTTATGGATTGTATTGAGTGGATATGTTGGAAATGGGGAAAAAATCCTTGACCTTATGCAATTTTTGATGATTGTTATTTTTTAGCTCAGCCTATATTTTGTTATTTTCAATCAGGTTATGTTCAAAATGCTATATTGTTCCAATTTTCAATAAGGTGTTGTCCATAGAAGAGAAAATTATTTGTTAAAAAAAATTATGTTTCATTTGTGGACATGTTATATGGGTCAACTGTTGATGGGTTTCTCTTTAATTTTGCATTTTGTGGTCATGTTTGAAAGGGGATAAAATTGTTGAGGTTATATAGTTTTTTGTCAATTGTTATTGTATGGTTTTGGCTATATTGTGGCTTTCTGCATATATTTATATAGATATATTTATATTTATATACATATATTTATATTTATATTTATACATATATACATATATTTATATATAGTTTAATTTGTTGCTGCTAATTATATTTATGTATATGGTTTTTAATTGTTATTCTATGAGAATGTGCTATTGAAAAGGCTATATTGTTTTAATTTTCTCATAGGCCTATGTTGAGAAATGAGTATATTTTAACTTGTGTTTGTTCCTGTGAATCTTTGTGGGTTTCTATTTATGGTGATCGTTTTGTGTATATGTTTGGAATAAAATAAAATTGTTGTTGCTATGCACCATTGCCACTGAAGAGGAATGAAAGTTAAAACAATACAACCTTTTCAACAACAACTTGTCCAAAATGAAACAATATATTCTTAAGCTATCAAGATACCAAACTTGATGAATATTACCACTTTCTAAAATTACCAAGCTTCAACATATACATATATATACATATATATACATCCAATTTCAGATCGTTAATGTCTGCACCTTTTGTAGCCATCAACACATTCTAGCCATCTTCACATAGATTCCATAACTGATGAATGCACTTGCACCTTCACAGAATCTTGCCATCCTTGGTCATAGCTACCTTCAACAAAAGATAGACCCTCAAAATGACACCGAACAATACATTTTCCATAACTACAACTCCATTTGTTCCACAAACATGCATATGTATACATAGGCAGACTAGAATGAGAAGGAACAAGAAAATGGCCACTTTGGAAGATGGAAGCCATAAATCGAACAATATAGCGTAAGGAAAAGGATAATAGTGAACAATGCCTTGTGCAAAGCAACATGGACTATATAACATTAACTATTTCATTACATTAAAAACAAAAGATAACATCCAAGCACCTTCACATAGATTTCATATATGATGAGCATAGTGGCACCTTTACAAACACTTTCCATCCTCACTCACAACTATGTTTAACAACATAAACGTAGTGAATGGCATCCAACAATATGTTCTAGATAACTACATAGGCATTTGTTTTACAAACATATGTATGTACACATAGCTTGACTGGGATGAGGAGTAATAATGCAAGGGATGGTGTTGTAAATCGAAGCCATAAATGAAACAAAATAGCATAACAAAGATGGGAACATTGAACAATGCGTGACGTAAAGCAACATGAACTACATAACATTAACTATTTAATTGCATTGCAACCACCCCCATAAAACAAAAGACGTAAATGAAACAATATTATTATCAACAAACACCTAGATGGCCATAGGTGCAAAACACTAAAAGACATTGTGAGAAATCTATAGAAAAATATCCATGCACAAGCCGAACCATAGACCAAACAATATTGCTACGAAGAAATAATATACTCTCTTTTCAATGGAACCCTGTCAAAAAGGAAACAAGATACCCTGAAACAACGAAACCTATATAAAATTAACTATTTCATTGTGTTGCAACCATCAGACACTAAAGCCCAAATTCCAATAGTGGCTCACATGGAAAACCCATAAAACACAAAAATCTGCCAATAATAGACCAACTCAAAACTCGCACCCGAAGAGCACGAACCCAAAATGAACAAATATTGGTTTCAATTGTAATCGACATGTGAAGAGTCACCAAAAAAATAGGAGAATAACTATTTTTCAACCATTCACACACACCAGAAGCCATAAATGAAACAATATTCCCATCAGTCATGTAGATGGCAAAGCCCACAAAACACAAGAAAACTTGATTTGTAGATCCACCAAAAACACACCAGATTAACTATTTTGCAACCATTGCCACAAAACAAAAGCTATAAATGGAACAATATAGCTAGCAGTCACTGACATGCTAAAATCCACAATTTTCAACTATTGATGGCTAGCCTTGGTTATTTTTCTTGGGTTAGTTTCTTCCTATGCAATTTTTTTTGTACTTTGATATATATTTATATGTATATATATATGTGTGTGTCTGTCTATATATATATATATATGTATACATATATGTATCTATATATATACATATATATACATATATATATATATATATATATGTGTGTGTGTGTGTGTGTATGTATACGTATATATATATATGTCTATATATATGTATACATATATGTATATATATACATAGATATGTGTGTATATATATGTATGTATGTGTATATGTATGTGTATATATGTATATATATGTGTTAATATGTATATATATGTATATATATGCATATAAATGTATATGTATATGTACATATAACATCCAAAACATTGACTATTTTGTTGTGTTGCAACCATAGACAGTAAATGGAAGCCACAAATATGGGTTGTTTTTTACCCAGTAAGTTTCTACTTGTGTAGTTTTCTTGTCTTTTGATATATATTTATACATACATACATACATACATATATATATGTGTGTGTGTGTGTGTGTGTGTGTGTATGTATGTATGTATGTATGTGTGTATCTATATATATATGTATACATATATTTATATATATATTTATGTGCATATATATGTACTTATATGTATATGTATATGTATATATGCATAAATATGTATTTATATGTATATATATATATGCAATATATGTATATGTATCTATATATATGCATATATATATATATGTAACCTCGCGTGCCCCAGAGAACCAAGTGTGTTAATGCTATGTAATATGTTATGTAGTTATGGTTTAATGTGATTACATGTTTACTTTTATTATTTAAAAAAAATAAAATTATTGCATTATGTATGTTCTCTGGGGTTTTCACGATAGGCGTTACAACTTGGTATCAGAGCATAGGTTCGCACACTGGGACACTATGAGCCCATTGTGTTGACTTATCTGCTCGTTCTTGTAGGAGCATGTGTTTTCATGTGTGTGGTTTGTGGCGTGTTCTCCGCATGGTTGTTGTGTGCTTACTCTTATCTATTTAATGGCTTCTTGGAGTAAGCCATATCCTTGGGGGGGAGGATGTAATGCCCCCATATTATTAATACTTTTTAATATTATTTGTTACTCTTATGTGTGAGCTTGATACTAGTTTCTAATGCTGATTAGTTCACCATCTTGGTGTGTGAGGATGCCTCCCATATTAGGGAATCTTATTTCCTTTTGTTTACCGGCTTCTAGGAGTAAGCCGATTTTATGAGGGGGAGGATGTAATACCCCTCCTCTTACTGGTAGGATTTAGTATTTTTCAATGCGTTCGTTTGCTACTTGTGACTATGATGGTACTGTTATTGTGCGATTTGGTTAGTTAGACATTTGATGATGTTGTTATTCCATTAGTAGACATGATTATTTCATATGACATTATGGTTGGTTATGCTAGTTGATCTTCAGAATTATATTATGATGTAGTGATTTAATAAATTATGTCACGAGATGAAATTGTTAGTTTAGAAATGTTATGTTATCAATTATATTATAATTGTTAGGATAAATGTGATGAAGGACAGTGTAGCATCACTCGTTTGCGAGTGCTCTGTTACGTTGCGATTCCTTCTCACAATACAATACTTCGATTTAATGCTGTGATTTTATATATATATATGTATGCACATGTACAAAACTTCATTTGAATGCAGGATTTGTAGGTACAAGTCTCGATTCCACCTACTTCGGCAGGACAGGGCGAGCACCAAGAGCCCAACGGTTAAATGTTGAAACGGAGGTGACGATGAAGTCATCCCATCCCATGATGTCAGACCATCTTGTTGATTGGTATTGTTCATTTTTGTAATTGTCGTTAATTGTGGTTGGTGTTTTGTGTTTTTTCATATTTTAATTAATGTTGGTACTTTATATGTTGTGGTGTATTAGATTTAAATGATGGAAATAATTGTTTAATTTAATGTTAGAATTATTTGTATTTAAATATTTAAATGTTTTATTTAATTTTATAAGGTCATGTGTGTTATTAAATGATAATTAAAATATTAAATGTGTTTTATTTATTTTAATTAATTATCTTGTTGAGAATAATTATTAGAATAAATTATTTAAATTAATTAGATAATGTGCTTGCAAGTAAAGCGGTAAAAATAGAAATTAAAACAATAAAACAAATAAAAGAATGAAAAAGCTGGGAAAACGAATAAGAATACAGATCTAATTAAAAAGCTTGCTTTTAAAGAATGATTTTCTTCTAGGTTTGATTTTTAGAGTTTTTGAAGAGATGGAAAATATATTTTTATTTAATTATGAATTTTTGGAGGGTTTTTGGACACACACAGAAGATCAGAGAGATTGAAGTTGCTCAAGTCATTGTTTATGTACTTTTGAATTTGAAGAGATTAGTTTTGAATCTTTTGCTATTATTTGAGGAGAGTTCTAGGAAGGAAATTTGTATTCAATCTGTTACTGGTGTTGTCTTGGGGAGTTCTTTCTGGATTAAGAATTGGATTCGAGTTCGAGGGAAAAATTCTAAAGAAGATTTGGAAGCACGAACAAGGAGCTCTTCGAAGTCATCGGAATCAAACGGGCTTCAGCAGATTCTCACAAAAAGCGTAGGACTCCAGGTTCCCGTCTCTATCTTTGATTCTCTGAATCTGTAAAATAAACAAAAAAATTATGGTTGAATGAATTCGTGTTGCAAATAAACAAAAGAGAATCTGTCTACGATTTAGATTTTAATGATTTTCTTGAGATTAGATATCGAATAAACAAATAGGTTTTCCTTTGAAAAGAAAATCCATGTTGAAATTAGAAACAATACCTGGAAAACAAACCGAAATGAAACTCTGTCGCATTCCGTGTGAATACACTCAACTGCTCACTCTTATGTTTACTAAGGAAAAGATCAATCTTAGTGTGTTATTAAATTTGAAATTTTGTTTTTGTGATTATCTTTATTATGTATTTAAATTTGTGATGATTCTGTATTTTATACAGAAAATTAATTGTCTATGTTTATGTAATTTTATGTATATATATATATATAATTTTCTATATATTCATTGAAATATTCATATATAAATATATATATATATATACATGTTTATCCTGGTATTCCTGTTTATTGGAATGTTGAAGTATTTATTTATTATTTATTTTTAATGAAAAAGGAAATTTGAAATTTTTGAAATCTATGGTTACTGTGCCGTCGAATTCCGTGCCTGTATCGGACGGATTGGGATGTTTAATTAAAAAATAAATAAATAAATAAAATGGAAAAAAATAAATAAATAAATAAAATAACAATTTGTTTTTGGGCTCGGTGGAAGGACGGCCGAAGCCGTACCTTCCCTGTCCCCTCACTGCCGCGGCAGTACTGCCGCAACAGTCTCAATGACTGCTACGCAGCAGTCATTAAGACTGCTGCGGCAGTACTGGCCGTCGGCCAGTACTGGTTCGGCAGGGTGTAAATTTAAAGTTTTTTTTTTTTATTTTTTATATAAATATATATATATATATGTAGTATATATGTATTTATTTATTATTATATGGTGTATATTTAATTTTGTCAAATATAATAATTATAATTATTTTATTTAATTTATTAAATATAATAATTATAATTTAGTTTATAAAAAAAATATATATATAATTATAATTATTTTATTTAATATTATTTTAATTGGTTTAAAATATATATATACATATAATTTTTGTATATAATTGAAATGTTAAATAATGTGTTATATGGGCATTTGTATATTTAAACAGGGCATTATTTTATTAATTGTTTTGGTTGAACAAATATTTTTAACAAGAATTAGCCTGTAGTTGTGATTGTGAATTCTTTTGAGACAATCGTATTTAGTTACTTAATTGGGATTAGAATCAAACTTAATGGTGCAACTTTGCAAAATATAATGTGAGTTTTACTTTTATGTTATGTTTTCTTGTCGCTTAGTGATGTCTTTGTGGGAACCCGTTGTTGATTTTGTAACCTTATCCCAGAGGCTTGTTATTTTATAATGTCATCTTCGCCTTGGTAGGCTTTGAAGTTTTTGGTTTTATGAGAGGAAGGGTTGAACAGTTTGGTTAAGACTTTTGATTATGAGCAATTGCGAGATGGTTAATACCTCATGTATCTGAGTTTTGGTTTTATGATTTATATGTGTTAGTTCAACCCTTGCCTGCTTTGAGATATGTTAGGGGTCATAGGGAGAGTGGCTCTTCGTGGGCGCCGAAGCCTCAGGATGAGGAAGGGCTTAGGATAACCCACGAAAGAGTAGTTAAACAAGTGATAACCTAAAAATAGAATTTAGGGGGGATGGGTAGTAATACACGCAAGATAATTAAAACTGGATTCCTCGTCTATGCATTAGGGCTACTGTAGACTAGTGATAGACTGAGAAGGTCGTGGTCGGAAAAGTCATAGTCTCGTCTTCATGAGAGGTTATTGGCTCTGCATTAGCTACCCTATGGTGCCGGCGCCTCAGTTAGGAGGAAGGGCCAGGAGATCCATAGATGGGTGTCGGTGCCTCAGTTGGAGGAAGTGCCAGGGGATCCCATGAGAGCTATGCGATGACACTCTCCACTAGACATCCTTGTCCTTGTTTCTTGTTGCCTCTGGATATTGTTATATTTATGTTGTTTTCGAGGGCTATGGAATCCATAGATGGGTGCCGGCACCTCAATTGGAGGAAGTGCCAGGGGATCCCATGAGAGTTATGTGATGACCCTCTTCACTTGACACCCTTGTACTTGTTTCTTGTGTTCTATTTTGTAGTTGCCTCTGGATATTGTATCTTTATGATGCTTTTGATTCTTGTGAATTTGTTTCATGATTTTTAATTGGTGGTACTTCATGTTATTGTGATTAGGTTCTTAGTTTTCAACTTGTTATGTGATTTGTGAACGTTATTGGTTGTTCATCGTATGCTTTGAGCTGTACTTGTTTTGTATCATGTTGTTGTTGAGTCGGTTTGACATTCATGGTCAGGTTCACTTCCTCGTCACCTCTGAGCACAGGGGGTGAGTTACTTGTAATTCACATGGTTGGGTGGAACGTGCTCCGCACCCGTTGGGTTCCCCATCAGCATCCTGTCTTCTCAGCATTTCCAGTTGGAGTTGTACCAGCATTCACCTTGTATTTCATATTTCATTATTCTTGTATCAATCCCCATGTTGGGAAATTCAATGTAATTCAATTATCAGAGATTGTAATGTAACATTTAAACAATGATGTAATAGTTAGGCTCATTTGTATCCTTGTTAAAAGATTTTATCATGGATGTAATTATGCGATGTTTATTATGCTCACATCATGGTTATGGGATGTATCATTGTTTATGGTTATTATAAAGGAAATGGTTATGTTGTAAATGTTATCTTTATTTCCGTTTAGTTGTTGCGATGTAACCTCGCGTGCCCCAGAGAACCAAGTGTGTTAATGCTATGTAATATGTTATGTAGTTATGGTTTAATGTGATTACATGTTTACTTTTATTATTTTAAAAAAAAAAATTATTGCATTGTGTGTGTTCTCTGGGGTTTGCATGACGGGCGTTACATCTTGTTATAGATATGTGTGTGTATATATATATATATATATAACATCCAAAACATTGACTATTTTGTTGTGTTGCAACTATAGATGCTAAATGGAAGCCACAAATGGAATAATATAGCCTAAGGTGGACATCAACGAAATGAATTCCATAACATTAACTTCTTTATTCCATTGTAACTATTGCCATACAATGCTGGAATTCATAGTTATAGACCTATGCAAAGGCTTTCATCTGAAATGCTAGTCTATATACAACTTATATGTATACATATATATATATATATATGTATATGTAGATTTGTATGTATATATGTATATATGTATATGTATATATATATATAAATTTACGTAGATACATATATGTATATATGTGTATATATATTGTATGCATATATATTGTAGTATGTACATACATATATATATGTATATGTATATGTATATATGTGTACAACATGTATTGTATGTAGATACATATATGTATATATATGTATATATGTGTGTGTGTGTGTGTGTGTGTGTACAACACACACCTTTTGGAACAATCGACACATGCAAAAAACACAAGATAGCTTTCAACAAGCTTCACAGAAATTGCATAGCCTCTGTATATGTATATGTATATGTATATATGTGTATAGCATGTATTGTATGTACATACATATATGTATATATATGTATATGTATAGTATGTACATACACATGTGTAGATATATGTATATGTATATATATGTATATGCATATATATATATAGGTGATAGGCTATTTGTGTCGACTTTGCTCAAAAAAAATTTCAGCCTTGCCATTCTTCAAGTTTTCGGTGACTGGGGTGAAGGTGGTAGGTGGGTTATAATTTAGGCTGAAATTTTTGTTATCCTCCTGGATTTTTGGCCTACTGATAACTGTGTAAAGGGTGGTGCAGGCAGTTGTTGGCTACTTTGGGAATAGGGTGGCATTTTTCAGCCCGCATGGATAGAGAAGGTTGCAGAAATTGAACACTAGTTCGAGTCAACATTAATTATTGTATGCTTTGTGTGTATAGGGGATATTCGTAATAAAAACTTCCCTTTAATGCATCGAGGAACAAAACAAATGTTTGGTAAATTTTCAATGAGGCATCGTTTGGTGTCATTCTATTGCTATACCTGATATGAGAGCCGTGAGCGATGGGGGTAAGCTTCTGTGAGGGTGCAAGCTAGATTAAGCTCTTTGCAGCTTCTGTAAAGGTGGGTGGAGGTTATTTTGTGTTTTTTACAAGGGCAGGTGGTTGGAAATGCGAAAGCAATGTGTCTCCTATGATAATATTTTTCCTATTCTTGTGCAAGCAAGTGGGAAGAGGTGCTACAAGAATTTTTTTTATTGGCATGGATTTTTAACTTTGAAACCTATTATATTCAATTTATGCTTCTTTTTTACTCATTATGGTTGCAATGCAGTCAAATAGTCATTGTTATACAACATATCTTGAATGTTTCCCTCTATATTCTTACCCACTAGTTTTCTTCTATGTACTTTGGTTGGAATCCTTGCAAGCCTATTTTTACTTTTGAGCTTCCTACAAACCAAGGCTAAGGTCGAAAATGGCCTTCCCTTTAAAAAAATTCTAGGCCAAAATTCCCATAAGCCCTCATTGTTTTAATCCTTGTGGAAAGAGCATAGACATCCAGACTGAATTTTCCCCCATTTTCCTAAACGAGAAGGCTAGCAATTCAAACCTTTTGTTGGCTATAATATTTTGCGTAGCCCAAAGTAAGGAATTATTATAGGCAACAAAAGCTTTGAATTCGTAGCCTCCTCAACCAGTTAAGTGAGGGAAAATGCTGAGTGGATGTGTGGTCTCTTGAATGCTAGGTGGTCTTGAGATTGCTTGTTGTATGCTTTATGTGTTCTTGCAATACTTGTGATTGTAGCTATTGTTTATCCAATTGTATATAAATTGTGATATGTAAGATTGGTCTTCCATTATACCGTACTTAATTTATGGAACACATCAAACAAAATAAAGAAAAATATTTCCTACACCCAATGGAAGCTACACCAAGCTTATAAACCAGGCCATTTACAGTGACTTACAAAGCAACAATCAACAATCCGCTTCTGAAAGTAAGATAAGTTGTTTTAGAAATACTGCACAAATGGTTTTACCAATATCCACCTCTTCCGATTTCTTTCAATTACACCTCTTCCCTTCGTCCTCTCTCGATGACTTCCTAAAAATGAACATAGAACTATCACAACCACCCCGACTATAGAATATTTGTCAAGGTGGTTGGATGTTATCTTTTGTTCTTTGCATGGCTTGATGGTTGCTCAAGCTATGGGTTGTGATAATTTTTATATATCTATCTATATGTATATATATGTATATATATGTGTGTGTGTGTGTATACGTATATATCTATGTCTATATATATATGTACATATAAATATATATGTGTATATATATGCATATATATATCCATATATACATATATATATATGTATTTGTATATATATATGTATATATATATATATATATATATATATATATATATATATATATATATATATATATATATATATATATATATATATATATATATATATATATATATATATATATATATATATATATGCATAGTATGTTGTTCAAAATTGCACAGACATTCACTTTCTTCCCCAGGGACTTTAAACCCAGATGTTGCTTGCACCATAAGCACTACACAGAAACCATATGATGACTAATGTTGATGCCATTTTGTTGGCCTCCTATATCACCTCACCAAACTCTTTTAATTATTTTTTAAAAAGAAACATAAAAACACCTACTATTCAGTGTCGAAGGCCTAGACACGCGCAGGCTGGCAAAAATTCCAACCAATGTTTCGCATGGCCCAATGCTAATTCTTGTTGTTTAGGTTTGGCTATATACTTTCACTTACAATGCATAATAAAATAGCTAAAATTATATAGTCAATGTTGTTTTCCAAAAGGCATTCTTCTTGATATGGCGGTGCTTGGGAGGCTATACTATTTGAATTTTTTATAGGGTTCTGGTAAATACATTTATACTAGTATATATATATATATATGCATACACACACACACACACACATATATATATTTGATAATGAATAATGAATTTTTGAATAGCAATATAAATTGTATGATATTAAGTATTTGATTATGCATAGCAAAGAGTGGAATATTGCCAAAGCTAGTGAACAACAATTAGATTGTGTTTTGGAGAACAATAGAAAGTATTTAAATATATTGCAATCATTTACATTGAAGAAAAGCCATAAATGAGACAATATTATATTTTTTTGTGTGTAGATTTGTATGTAAACCAAAGTAGATGTAACTAATATGCATCTGTATTCTTCCCAATGTTTATTGGTTTTTGAAAATAGTTATTTCCGTGAATCTTGACATGACATACTTCAAATTTTATACTTCATATCAACTATTATATACAACATTGAAGCTCTTTTTGCTAATTATTTGCTTTCCTTCATACACTTGGTGTTTCTAGGGGAAAAATGGAGTAATTCTAAAATTGAAACAGTGAACTTGGAATAACAAATTGTATGTCAAGTATTATTTGAATCATTGAAGACCTTGTTATTATTAATTTTTTTCTCCCATATTGTTAATGGCTGTGTAAAAAAAAAGTGTTGATGTTGTGTTTTGAAGTAATAGACCTTCTAGCCACCTGCCGACATTGCAACAATTCATTCCTAAAAAGAGCAGACAACGAAATGTTGGTGGTCTCTATCTCTTTCAAGGCTGGGGAACAATTCTTTAGCAACACTCCTGTAAGTGTGTTTTTTGTTTATTTTATTGTTGCTGCCAATTATCTTGTTAGTTTCTCAAGTACACCAAATAAATCAAAAAAATACTTCATTTGCATTAACAATTACTATGATATATGTTCTAACTTATTTATATTTGAACTGTATGTCTTGTTTCCTGTTCAATTTATTGGAATTTTTGGAGTAACATAGATCTTAGAGGGAAAATTTTCTTGGTTTCTAAATGTGTCAATATTGCTGTTTGTTTTTAGAGTTGAGTCATAGTCATAGACATGTCAATGTGGAGATGTTGTCCCATCTCCAATCCTCCAACTAATGTCTTACCAAAACATAGGAGGTGATCAAAGGCCAACCGACCAGTACAAAGTCATCCTATTTGATGGAACCCACATGCACATGGGAACTTTTTCTACAAAATACAATGACCTTTTGTTTATAGGTGAATTGAAAATAGGTTTGGTTGTGTGCTTGAAAAACTATTTGTCTAGAAAGTTGCGCAAATTGAGGTTTGATAAAGTTCTACCTTGATTGTTCTTGTAGTTTCCTGCTTCCTTGTTTGTGGGGGCTGTATTTTAAAGTATTTAATGTTCATTTCATTATAGGGAAATTGTCATACTATCCCTAGATGTGAAGATGATTGATTGCTAGCTAATTGGAAAACCTAAATATTTGTTTAAAGATCAAGAAGAACAAAAAGTTGGTTGTGAGTCACCCTCCGCATCCAAATGAGCCTCCATCTTTGGAATTAATACATCGCTAAGGCAACAAGATGCCCCTGCAAAAATCAGCCATATTAAAGGGTTGAATGTCTGCAAAACCAGATGGACGATAAAAGGTCGTGTAACAACAAAGAGGGATATGCACCATTATAGCAAGCAAGGGCATGAGGGGCATGTATTCAAATTTGATATCATTGATGATGAGAGCACAAAAATATGGATTACATGCTTTAATGAGATTGTAGATATGCATTATGATAAGGTTTAGGTGGGACACACTTATTATGTGTGAAAGGGATCGGTGAGACAAGTAGACAAAAAAATTAATAAGATAAATAGCCAAATGGAAATCATTCTGGATCAAAGTTCAATGTTAAAGTGTTGTGATGATGAGGCCTTTCTGCCAGAGAAAGTATTTTATTTCACGGGCACCATTAAATCAAATTTAAAATTGCACTAATAACAATTTAATTGATGCTATTGGCACTATGGTGCATGTGGGAATGGTTTCAACCATACAAAGAAAAGATCAGTCCCAAACAATTCAGAGGACTATTAAACTTAATGATTTATCATCTTTTCAAATTGATTTTAATTTGTAGGGCTCAAACTGGGAAGCAAAGGGTCATGAGTTAGAGAGGTTGTACACCCCTAGCTCAGCTCTCATCCTTGCTATGAAAAATCCATGTGTTAGGTACTTCAATGGAGCTGTTCTCAACATAGCCGCAAGGACTCTTCTATATATAAATCTTGACATGTACCAAAGGCACAACCATTGATTGAGAGAGGCTATATTACTCCACCTACTGTTGAGCCCGCTCGCCCAGTACCTTGAAAGGCCGCTTTGGAAAATGGGAGAGTCATTATTGCATATATGTTCGACTACTGCCTTGGCTTTCCAGAGACTTTGCAAGCTACTCTCATGGCAATAGTGAAATTTATAAAAATTGATGCATTTTGTTATGTTGTATGCCCGTTGGAGGTGAATGGTAGGTAGTGCAAAAAAAGTGTGAACAATTTGAGCAAAATACATGGTTCTACCCAAAATGCCAAATAACGATAGCTGACTGTGACTTCCGATATTTATTGCAACTAAAGATCGAAGACCACACAAGTGAGCTTTGGGAAACTAATTTTGATGAGGCTGCAACAAGCCTATTACAAATGTCAACAAACCAACTTTACATGTTGCAATATGAGTCTACCGCTGAAATGAGTGCCGAGTCTGTTATCAATGTTGTCACCTACATGCCATTTGTTTTCACAATTCTAATCAAAACTCAAACTTATAATTCAGAAACAAGACTAAAAACAACAATAGTGAAGGTTGCTAAGCTTAACTTTGAAGCTGAGTGCAAGCTCTTACTATCATATTTGTTTGCTATTTCTGCCACCGTGCAACAAGCTCTGGAGATAGTTGTCGTATTGCCTTTTGAAGACCAAAACAAGCATGGATAATTGGGACTTTCTATACTTCTTTAAGCTCTTCTTGGTTGCACATTTAGTTTGTTTAATTCCTTCACACTCCTTGTCACATCAAAAAAGCCTTTTCTCTCTATCACTATTGCTTTGTTGTTTGTTTGAGTGGTTATATATTAAGTAAATGAAGTATAACTTATAATGTCTAAGTAAAAAAGATAAAGTTATTTTTCTTTCTGTTATTTATGTTGGTTATAATTTGCTTATGTTTTAAGTGTATATTTCTTATTAAATTTTATACTATTTATTTATATACAACTATTTTCATTCTTAGGAGGCATATTGCTATCTACACCTACTCATATATCTACTTGTGGACATAGTTGTATGTATGTGTCCATTTACATATGCATATACATAAATATACATGCATGCAATTGATATTTACCTTTGTTATACAACTTCCTAGTATAGATGTGTGTAGATATTGGTTTGCATGTTAGATATCTATGCATATATGCTTACACAATTCAATATTTACAACTACTTGTGAGTTGTTCTAAAGAGAATGTTCTTTTTATTTTGTTTACAATGTTCTTAGTGCATAGAATATCTTGAGAGAGCTTTGTGCAGATATATGTGTTGATGATGTATTTGTCTATGTAACTATCATGTATGGCTAACCATCTAATGCTTACCAAGTCTTCTTGCTACTGCTTTACGATCCCTAATGATAGTACCATGCTAGATGTGGATGTAGTATGCTTCTTGCCTATAATGTCTGTTATGTATGTTATGCAACTGAATCTAGAATCCAGTGCTCAACAATGCATTTTTGAAACCCAATCTGCTCAATTATTTTGGTGAGTTTTAAATGGAAAGTATTATTGCAACCATTGGAAATATATGTAGCACATATATTAGACAATATTCACATCATAGGTTGTACAATGTGACACTTCTTTCTTGTTTGCATGCAAATAAAAAAGCTCAAGTTATAGAGGTTGTCTTCTTTTCTGTAAGCAAGACTTCATTGTTGTTCTCTGAATTAGGGTATATTTTCCACTTTCCATGTTTCCAGCACGTCCCCTCTGATAATTTTTTTCTAGTGCTTCTCTTCAAAAACAAGCCTGTAGTTTGCATGGGCTTTTGAGCATGAATTTATTTCTATGCTTCTTGGTATGGAATCAAATTTCCACCTTTGTTTGCGATAGAATGAAATTATTTACCTAATCCAGTCTTCTTTTTATGGTTTGTTCCTTGCTACTCTAGGTTTTTTTCACCCATTGGTTTTCCAGTCAAAATCTTTGTGTGCTTTGTGCAATCAACAATGCATACATATATGTTCCTCTTCATAAAGGCTTAGATTTTCCTTGGAGCTTAGGCATACATAAACTTTGCACTGAATAGCAAGCAACTAAATTTCTCACCTCAACTATGTAGACCTTCCTTTGTATTTTGTTGCAAACTGTAGGATATATATCAACAATTACAGTGCACTGTAAATCAAACAAGATGATCTTCTCCAACAAAAATGTACAGTATCATCATCATCAAAAGTTTCTCTTCTTTACATGGTAAGTGAATTTCTTCTCCTTTCCTCTTCACCTCTATGCATATAGAATCTACACCCTCTCTTGATTCACATCATTATCATTTTTTACATGTGACATGTAATTGTCCTATTACATATATTTTGCTTATAAATTATACAACTACTTTAATTTTGTCTTCTAGATATTGCTTTCCAATAAAGCATGTTTACAGTACCAAAGTTCACACTTTGATTCCATGTAGGTTTATCCCACTGAAACTATTTTAGATTACACCTACATTGTATTTGTTTACAAGATCCAGTGCTTCCCAAAAATGCTAAATTTCTTTATGATTTCACATTTACATTTTGTATTTCCTTCACCTATATAACATCTCTATATAATGTAAACCTACGCATATTTTTTTCTATTTCTCATTTAAGGACTCCATTTGAATTTATAGAAAATGTATAACATTCATTTCCATTGAACAGATTCCCTCAGATGCCATAGCATTGCCTTCAACATTCACCAAAGTGGTGCACAATAAATGTTACTGCTCGAGGGTTTGGTCATAGCCAATGATAGTCCATAACCTCATATGCTAGGTTGGAGAGTAGGATTCCTTTTTTGTCTACAGACTCCAATCCATTCCATACACAAGACAATTCTACATTTTATTTATAGTTTACTTTGTTCTAATACTACTCCATTGCCTCTCATTTGCAATTAATTCTATAAGTCTTTATATTTTTTCATTTGTTTACTCTCTACTAATCAAAACAGTTGTCCTTTGTAGGCCTTTCCATGTGATTAGATCTTGTATTGAGTCATTGGTGGTTGAAACATTGCTCTCACCATTCATTATAGTGGTGGACAGTTTATTTTCTTGCTCAAGGGTTTGGTGAGAGGGCACAACACTCCATGAGCCAATATGGTAGGGTGGAAATCGGGCCTTGTTTTGTTTAGTGCATAGTGTATTCTCCCACACACACCAGGTATGGCTAAATTATAATCACTCCATTCAATGGGACTATAGCTATGAGTTTTACCTTCCCACTACCATGGTTGTGATGCAATAAAATAGTCAACGTTGTGTGCTTCATTCTATTTTTGCATAATCACCATAGTGAACTTCACACTTTTTTGTTATTCATGCAGACCATATTCCAGCCATAATGTGGTGTTTAATGAACTAATATGTTACAAACAACCTTTAAAAATAATGATAGTGACTGGAAAATTAATGACAATGGTAAAATAGAAAATCATATCCTCATGTACGCTATATTGACTGTAATAAGAAATATTCATTTCACCATTGATTAGAGTGGTGGGAAATGAATGTTCTTTCTCGAGGATTTGGTGAGAGCCGATCAGGCTCCATGACCCAATATGGTAGGGTGGAGAGCATGCATTATTGTGTTGAGTTTTATTTTATAGTTTTCATGTACAACTTGCTATCTTTCTCACATAGGATTCACAAAGAAATTCAAATGTTTTAGGTTGTGGTTACAATTTACTAAAATAGTTGATCTTATATAGTTTATGTTAGCTTGCATTGACCATTGTTGATAATTGATATCTTGCTTAAGCTATATCATTCCATAGAGGAGGATAGGAATATAGAGTGGTTGTATAGGAGGCCAGCAAAATTTGTTCAACATTGATTGTTGTATGGTTTCTGTGTAGTGGTGATCATGCAAGTAACATCTATTTTAAAGTCCGTAGAATTTTTTTTTTGTCTATGCAGTTATTGATAACATATTTCTCAGTCTCATTCTCTTGGTTTATGTTCTTGTTGAAGGTCATTGTAGAGGCCAGCGAAACAACATCAACATTAATTTTTGTATGGTTTCCACATAGTGGTGATGGTGCAAGTAAGATCTATTTTAAATTCCTCGACATGCAAAAAAAATTCCTGTCTAGTTATAAATAGCATATTGTTTGGTTTCATTTTCTAGGTTTTTGTTGTTGTTCAAGGTAGTTGTCAATGAGCATCACAAGCTTCTTCAGGTGTACAAGTGCATTCATTGGCTATGGAATCTCTTTGAAGGTGGTTGGATGTTATCTTGTATTCTTTGCATGTGTTCATAGTTGCAAAAGCTATGGGTTCTGATGAATTTCTATTTTTTCTTTGTAGGTGGTGCAAAAAGAACGAATGAAAGAGATAGAAAGCAGGTAGAGATGTAATTGAAGGAAGAAGCAAGAGGTGTACAATTTTTATTCTTCTGCCCCCATCATCTTCTTGGTCTTAGTTAGTTCTATAGTCTCTTCATATTCGCAATTTCTCTAGAGAACACGCTTCTCCTTTAGGAGAGGTAGTTCAAGAAGTGGAATGTTGATATTCTAGTATAGTTGCTAAATAGATGAATGAGATTTCAAACAACTATGAAGATGAAGAGATTATAATACTGGCTAATACAATGGGAACATTGATTTCACTGTTTATCATAGTATTGCCCATCCAATATTAAAGAGCAGGCATCATTTTGTTCTGTTCCATTTTGTATTTGCTACGTCTCCAACTCAATTGCTCTCTTCAACAATACTATTCATTGGCATCATCATTAAAAGTTTTTGTTCTTTATGGTAAGTAATTGCAATGGTCTGTTGATAGCCAATGATGCTCTATGATCCAAAATGGTAGGGTGGAGAGCATGAAAAAAATTCTCTCTCCACACCTCAATGCATTGCAACTAGAAGGTCTGGGTTTTGTAGTAATTTTTTTGCATAGGGACGTGGCTATTATTTTTTAGCTTTCTCTTGTGATGGCTATAATGGAATAAAATAGTTAATTTTATGCAGTTCATTTTATTTTTGCATAATCAACATACTAAACTTCACACTTTTATGCTATTTTTGCAGACCATATTCTAGCCATAATGTGGTATTTGATGGACTAATTTCTTACAAGCAAGATTTCACAGTAATGATAGTGGCTGGGAAATCAGTAACATTCATCAATTACACAATGAGATCAAACTGTACTCTATATTGATTGTAATAAGCAATATTCATTTCATTACTTATTAGAGTGGTGGGAAATGCATATTCTTTCTTAGGGGTTTGGTGAGAGTCCACGAGGCTCCATGACCCAATATGGTAGGGTGGAGAGGAAGCCTTATTGTGTTGAGTTTTAGTATATATTTTTTATGTAAAAATTGCTATGTTTTTGACATAGGATTCATAAAAAAATCATATGGTTTAAGTCATGCTTATGACATAGTGAACTAGTTGATCTTATACACTTTATGTTAGATTCAATTGGGCATTGTTGATTATTCTTCTCTTTCCTAAGCTATAGCATCTGATTATTTAGAAGGTGTTGTCAAAAAGGCTATGTTGCTTCAATTTTTGATAGTGTTGTGTTGACTTGCTGTCAATTCCCTCTTGCTCTACCTTTATGCTTTGTATTTTGTGCTTGAATTTTAAAATTGTGTCACCAATCATCTGATTTCTGTTCTCCCTTGGGAGAGATAGTTCAAGAACTTGGTTGTTAATATTCTAGTTTATATCGTAAATAGATGGACAAACTTTGTGAATCAAGTTCAACCAACTATCAAGATGAAGTGATTGTAATTGTGGTTATGAATCAACATCCCAGTTCTTGAACTCTCTTTCCCAAGGGAGAAGAGTCGATGATGCTCCATCAGGCATTATGGTAGGGTGGAGAGCACACCTAATTTTCTATGTCTAGACTTCAATCCATTACCTACAAAGGGTATGCCTAGATTTGAATTACTTACTATCTTCTATTCCAACTGTATTGCATCATCTTTGTAATTAATTGTATAAGTGTTTATATTTTCTGATTTATTTGTTGTGTACGAATGGTGCATCTTTATCATACTAACACTTTTTCCTTTTCCTTGTAGACCATGCTACAACAATAATATGGTGTTTCATAAACTAATGTGTTACAAAAAACCTTTTTTTTCATAGTGATATTGACTATAAAATTAGCAACAATGGTCAAATAGAAAATCGTATCCTAATCTACTATGTATTGATTCTAATACACAATATTCATTTCACCAGTAATTATAGTGGTGGCCAATCTATATTCTTGCTCGAAGGTCTGGTGAGGGTCCATGAGGCTCCATGACCCAATATGTTAGGGTGGAGAGAAGGCCTCATTGTGTTGACTTTTACTTTATATTTTGTATGTATAGATCGCTATCTTTCGAACATGGGGAGCATAATTTTTTTATATGTTTAAGCTTATGGTTACAATGGAATAAAATAGTTGATCTTATAGACTTTATGTTAGATTCCATTGGGCATTATTGATTAGTCTTCTCTTGCTTATAGTCTACATCACACAAATTATAATTAACTTGTTTTAACCAAAATTCATCTACGGTGCTTTGTTGGTGGCTATGAAAAGATCATTAGTTTGTATCATTAAGAATTGATGTAGTTTCCAAATTATAGGGTCTCATATAATCATGAATACAACTAATAGTATGCCGCAATTATTATTTCCCATCTAAATACACATTAGTAATTGATGTAGTGGCTAAATTATGGGGTGTGCTTATATAATGATGAATTCAACTAATTTAATGTCAACATTATTATTTCCCAACTAATTGCACATTAGTAATGTCATCAATTTAGACATTGAACCCTATCCATAATAATATTATATTTTGATTAACTAATAAAATTTAATGATATTTTTATTACTTAATGAAATCATTTCAAAATTAATAATAATATTTTTATTTAATAAAAAACTTAACTACATAGTATTATTATTTACGCCGCCAACCCAATTACCAATAATGATGATGTTATCACCAAATAATTAATTGAATGTTAATATAATTTTTCTTAAGCCAACCCTCAATATGTGTATATACATATATTCTACAAGGTTATTTCTTCGCCAACTATTGCTTACACACTTTATCCTTTATATACATATCCACCTTTCAACCCATTGGAGTTAACACCCTCCTATGGTACCCATTATAATTTAAAATAAAATAATGATGTTAAACTATAAGGTAAAAATGGGATACAATATTGTTCCCACTGAATCACTTTGATTACCATCCATAATATATTTAGCAGTCCATTGTATTGTTTGTTGGATTCCCTAATGTGTAACTATATTATCTACATTTGCATATAGCTACTGTTCCCACTCATTCCATTCACATTCAAACATTTTTCTACAGACACTTCTGGCACATCACTTCCCTTTCTTGTTGCTCCCTACCTATCGGCTCATTGTTGCATGTTTCTACATGGAACTGATAGTAATTAAAATGTTTTCTTTGGCGTCCAAGTTGTATAACCCTAGAAGAAAGAAATTTAGTAGATGATCATGCATTTGAACAAATAAATCTTGTGATTATGATTGGTGGGGATACTGGCCCTAATAAATATATTTTATTATGAAAATTATGAATAATTATTGATTATGAATCTTGGGAAATGACATATACTAGTAAATTATGGGACTGTTGGTAATCATTCATTAGTCGTGTTATGCAAATAAATACTTTAGAAGGAACTTAAGAATATATTCTAAGGTTGTTAGAGTATGTCAGAGTTTTGGAGGTTTATTGAGATCTAGATGATTTCATTCTCACATAGGCAAGTTCCACGGTTGTGTCACTTGCACTAAATACATTGAAAAACTATTGTGATAGTTGACAAAAAAAGTTCATTTATTACATGATAAAAGGATATTAATTCTACTATTATTTAAACATTTTTGTGTATTTTTAAATTTTGAGAATGGATATTTAAATAAAAAAGATTATTCATATGAAGGACAAACCTAATATATAATTTAGGATCAATTAGAAAACATGAATAATAGTATGGATTAAGAAAGTTGGATAAATATGAAAATATATTATAGAAAAATTAAAATTATAAATGTATAGTATAAATTATGTATGTTTAGTTTCATTTTACATTTGTAAAAATTTATTTTTATTTGAACATGATCATAATTTTATATTTGTTAAAGTGAATTTTCTATAAATTTATTATCACAATGGAAATTAAATCCTTAAATGTATTTGGAGTGTGGAAGATTACAAAAAAAATTCAATAAATAAGGTGTGCATGATTGCAAGGAAGAGGAAAATAAGTATTATGAAGTTGATTCTTTATAAAAGGTGAGAATCAATACATAATTGAAATGTAAAGAAAGTTAACATTCTTGTACGAGAGGAAAATAAATAAATAAATTATTATAGTTATTTCAACCTAAATTTTTCACCCTTGGAGCTTAACAAAGTTCTTATATTCCCATCATACTTTCTACTAATATAACTAATAAATTAAACATTAAAAACAAATTAGGAACCATAAGTTATCCTAAATCCAAGTTCCAAATATTTGAGATAGCACAAATATCACTACTACAACTATGATAGTAACTTAAAAACTCCCAAACTTGAAAAAAGATAGTTACATGATTCCTAATAGAATCTATCCTATCAATAATTCTATTTGATTGAATACTAGTTCATTGGTTATGCTTCATCCTCTTGGAAGATTTAGGAAATTGACTTAATCAATCTTGTTGAAGCCCTATCTTCATTTCCCACTCTAATGACTAGTTTGGCTATTTTAGGGTTTTGTTACAACAACTAGGGTATTAGAAATTTACCTAAAACTAACATTTCTTACTATCACAATGAAATTTTATAATATCTATGAGACCCTAACACTCAATATCTTGACAATTAAATTTATTTACAATAGTAGGAGAAGAAATTCCAACTCACTAGTTTGTGGCAATGAAAAATCCTAGTTTCAAACTTTGCATCTTCAAAATCACCATTGGATTTTTTTCCCAATAGATCATAATTCTCATTTAAATGCTTGATAATAATGAATTCAATGAATTATAGTTTGAATTCTAAAGGAACAAAAAAATCCTGAAGTCACTTTTAGAATTAAATTCTCATACAAGTGAAATTAACGAACATCTCACTAATCATTTTGAAGTTTTCTTTTAAATTATCAAACCTTGATGAGATTTCTAAGATAAGTAGTGAATGCATCATTTACCCTCTAATGCAAAATTCTTAGAAATATTCATAGTAAAATTTGTACTATGATGAATGGATGTACTATAATGGTGAATTGACACATATCTAGATGAGCCAAAAGAAAAGACAAAAATGAATTGTCTTGCATGAACACCATGGATAATAGTTTGCATTCAAGCACATCAACAAAAAGTTGAAAAGTTGAGAAAAAATTAATTTGAATTGTGAAGAAATATTCCACTCTAACGAGAAGTAAAATATTTTAAACCTATAGGTAAATCATGAGAAAGGACCCCAAATTAATATCCAAGCTCATATATGAAAGTGCCATATTAGCATATTTGGAAACTAGAGATTCATTTTTTCTCATCGTTAATTAACACATCTTTAAAAATATGTTATTTATGGAACCCACATTGCAAAGGGGTCTGTTGTGTTGCAATGAGGAGTCAACACTAGTTACACGTCTATTTATTTCCTTAGAATGAATGGAGAAGTCTAGGCCTAGTCCATATGAATGGAACATGTCATTAGAATGCATTAGTGCAATGCCACATTTAAAAAGTGTTTCTCTACAATAAGGAAGTATCACTTTGAAAATGGTGTCTACATGGATGATGCTAAAAAATCTATTCATCATTTAAATATATGTGGCACCTAAGTGCATGAGCCCAACTTGAATCTAAGTTACCTTTCAAACCTATATTGCAAATAACTAATATGTTCTAATAAGACAAATAAAACTTGGAAAAAAATGGCTACAAAAGTTCATCATTGCTTGACAAAGGTCAAGAAATTAATCCATGTTCCATATAATGTAATAGTGCAACATAAAATCCAACTGAAAGAAAAAGAGCTTTTACTATCAAGAATAAATGAATTCCAGCCATGTGATGCTAGATGGACTTGAGTAGGGACCAATATATGAGCGTGAATTTACAAGTGGTCAAAGGAATTACTAAAATATTTAGGAAAATGGGTCAAGTAATAGAGTACTTTGAGGGGCCAATAGAAAAATCAAGAAAAAGACATTATGAAATTTCTTATGAGCCATAAGAGGGGTCAACTAGTTAATAAAAAAATAAAATGCTAAGGAACATACAAATGTCAAAGGGTTTAGAGTTTTAGGATTTTGGATAAACCTTTTAGGAATTGCACTAAAAAACTTTTTAATTTATAGAATTTAACAATGCGTATAAGAATGAGTTGGATATTATAGGTTTTAGGAGTCTTGATAACACTACAAGATCTAAAAATAAAATCTCAATTTTTTTTACAAGCCCTAACATAGCTATTGACACTTGTCTCTATTCTAGAGACTAGATCTATAAATTTCGGTTTGTTGCTACAATTTTGGGTGAGATAAATGATTGAATGCCCTACTTTAAATGAGTTTAGCACAAGTGGGTCTAAGAAATAATGATTTTCCCTTTTTGTAACATATCAAATTTCTATGAATTCATTTCATCAATTCAAAAATTATTCACTTGTTCATTCTAGGAAATAATCTAAAAGACTCTACTATAGTTTCAATACATTTTCAATAAATGGTATGCTATGAAGGGTATTCTAGTTTATCTATTACCAATATTATTGTGGGCTAGTCCTAAATTAATAATATCCATTGAGCATCCCAAAAAATAGTCAAGCCAATTCAAGGGAAGAATAACAAACATTTTACAACACTTTTATCAATCAAGATCATGTTTGCAAGACATTAAAAAGAGAAACAAAGATATTTTTATGAACAAAAAGTTATTATGATCAACAAAGGAATATCACGAAGATTTATTGAGTTATCCTATACATGCTACCTACAAAAATATATTATGTTTTTTGGGATAACCTCTTACAGGTCTATCGAGTAAATAAAAAATCCACCAATCAAAAGTTTGTGGAACCCTATGGTGTGAACATCACATCGACAAGGGTTTCATACCTAATGTAAAATTATCATTTATCATTTATATTTCTAGTCAATTATTATTTTGGTGTCTGCTTGAATTTGGAAAAACCCTCCAGATCATCACCATTTGTTGTACATGTAGGTGGAAAAATAAGAATGGTGTTTCACTTAGGCAAGACCTTATAGAGCACCACCTTTTCCTAATTTTCATGTGTGTAGCCTAAATATAGATGTTTCATCAAGAGAATGTCATAGGAAACATAGATTAGATTGTAACCTACCATTTGACGTTTATAGATCTCTAAAAAGTAGCAACTCTCATATTGGGCTCTCATTCCCTTGCCGACCTAAATTTATGCCCAATTTTTAGTAGCACGTTCCTCTCTATTACTCCTCTTCAAATATAGTTGTTCCATTAGTATTTATTTTAATTTGTTTGATAAATTAAATTTTTAGATCTAGGATTTATGTCAAATAAGCTTACTTAAACAAGCACCAAAATTATCCTCTTTGTAATTAAAAAGAGCCAAAACCTAGGAGATTAGCTCTTTGTGTTGTAGCTAGCCAATCACACACCCTAGTAGGTTTATGTTTGAATGCGAAATCAAAAAAAAATGGTTGATCCTAGTTAATCTTCTTTTTGGATATATGATCGCCTTTCCTACATCACAATAATTAATAAAATTTCTACCCCTCCTTTGATAGATTTATGAAAGAATGCAAATTTTTATCTTATTTCAAGTAATTGTATTCTTTTTTTTTATTTCAATAATATCTTCTCCTTTAGTTCTTATTCATGAAAATATTTAGAACAAACAAATTATGCAAGTAAAAGCTCCCTAGTCATTCAAAATTTCTTAATTTAAAATTCTATATCATCAAAATTTTCATCCACCATCTTTTGATTAAGGATGTTGTATAAAGAAAATTTATTCCATAGTTTAATCCTAAATTTATTGCAACCATCAAGCCCACACAGGATAATAAATATTACCTGATCTTGAAGCTGCATGTGCTAAACTTTAAAAGGGAGACTTTTAGGAAAAGAAAACAAAGAAGAGGAAAACATCATTAGCCAATGACCCAACCATTGAATAAACCCAATATTTTAGAAGAAAAAAAAAATATAACCTATCAAAAAAATTGAAACTAGAAACCTATAAATCCTCTCAAATTTGAATTAGACCCATATCATCTATTATTCGAAGTAAGAAATCCATTACGATGTTTTACATCTACCAAACTATGAAAAGATAAATTTTATATCAATTTTTTTAAGGATCCCATTGTTTAAATCCACCAACTTTATTATCAATGGTATGGATAATATTTAAATACCTAGCTAAAATCCAAGGAGGTGAAACAAGAAAAGAATAAACAAATTTAATATAACAACAAAGCATAGCCATAAATTTAAAATTGATGGGAGTATAAATATTGATGATGAATAAGATAATCCTAAACATAAAGCAAATATAAACCACTAATATAGAATATATATTAGGTATCCAACAAGGAGTAAGCCTTTAAATATCACAAAAATAATAAAATACTCCTGTGGACAACGATTTTGGCACCCTAATGCTCTCTAACATTTCTAGGGTTTTTCACCTAAAAAGAGAGGTAGGCCAAAATGTGCAATGTCCCCACTCAAAACTAATGAAAAAGTGAATGAAATATATCTAAATGTAATATGCTAAATGCAATAAACTAATGAAATATATCAATTATTGAATGAAAACTAAGGAAATGCAAGGTGTTTGAAAACATAGTGTTGTATACAAAAACACCTAGGAAGATGAATAGAAATGCAATCAAAGCATAATAGAAAAGAAAAATTGAAAGCATGGAAATGGAGATGTGTTGCAGAATAGAATGGAGATTGTAAATTCTATTAATCCTAAAAATTTGGCCTACTAGGACACTTACACCATTCTAGGCGGCCTAGTCCCAGATTTGGAAAACTACTCTAGAGCCCGTTTTAGCCAAATGAGTATCTAGATATATAGAAAACTCTAAAAAACATGTGCAGTGGGACTAAGTTCCCATTGTTGGTGACTTAGTCCACTTTTTCTTTTTTGAAAATCTGAAAGTGGAAATGGAAGCCCTCGGTCTGTACTTCAGTTCCTAGCAGGTGTCCAATTCTGAAACTTTGATTTTCAGCACTGTAAGTGACTTTTTGTTGATATTTTGACCTAGCCAATAAGGATATGTCTTCAACAAGTCTGCAACTTATTCTTCAATTATTTCCAAACCCTCAAAGTACCTAAATCTGCAAACACACAAGAAAAGAGGGAGAAATGTTGAATGTTAGGGCATGGGGGTTTACCTTGGTCAAACCCCTTTTTAGGTAATTAAACCAAAATGATGAAATAATGTAATGAATCATGAAATAATGGAATTAGAGACTTGCCATGATGATAGATCTTTAATTTCTATAGCAATAGATGAAGAATATATCCTTGAATGCCTTAGAAAGATATCTTGATGTCTTAGAATCCTAAAACCCTAGCTTGCTTGACTTAAGAGAGATGAATGATGAATGAATAATGAATTGATTACGAATTAATGTTTAAAAGCTTTTATTTATAGGAAATCCTATTGAAATTCCCATTAATTTGATCCCCAAGGCCAACATGAAGGAAAAATAAACTTAAAATCCATTTTTTCTTGTTTGAACCTAAAAAATAGCCCAAATGGGACTAATTCACCAAGTTGGGCGACTTAGTCCCACCTAGATGGGACTAATTCACCCAGATGGGAAAATTGGTGCCACAGGGGCTCTTTTGCCAACTAGATTGTTGGGGAATGAACAATTTTAGTTTATATCATGATTTTATCAGGTCTTTGTTCAAATTATGCCTTGGATTTCACAATATGGGGTCATAGGGGCCTATTAATTATGATGTAAAGGGTAATTAGGGATAGGGACACAAATTTCAATGTGAAAGTGTGAGTAAATACACTTTACATCATTAAAACAAGGTCCACATAGCCTAGAAAGGCACCATATCCAATGTGAATGTGTAAGACACATTGCAACACTAGATTAGAATTAAGTTTAATTTACAAGCCTTATAGATTAATGTGAGAATGTCATTAAATAAATTGAATTAGGGGAAAAATAGGTCCATTAGACTTAACTACTTAATAAAATTCTAGAAAAGTGTGAAAGTATTTTACAACACTTTACAACACCTTTACAAGACATCAATAAATGCATTTTATTTAGTTAACAAGGGTCCAAGACCTAATGTGGATGTGTAAAACACCTCACAACACTAAATCAAGGCCTCATTAAGTCCAATTTGTCTTTAATTATTTGTAAATCAAGCAAGCAAAAGTGGATACTTTTTCCATGTCCACAGTTAACCCCCACTTTAGTGAGAGGATGAACTTGCTTCAAACTCACACTAAAGTAGACATTCAAGAAGGGTCCCATCGTACCAATGTGGATGAAAAAGGATGACAAAGATCAAAGAAGGTTGCAGAAGCTCCCAGGATCCAAGATCCTAAGTCATACCAACATAAGAACAAAATGACATGCACAAGGTGAATGATTTGAAGCAAAACAAGATATGCAATTATGTAATGACAAGAACTAAAGGAAAGAAAAATGAGGTATATCAAATATGCACTCACTCTGGGGCCACAAAACATTAGGTCGTCCTATGGGGTGAGTTGTCCCAAAGAAGTGGTTTAGTGAGAAAGTCACGCTAGTGTGTCGACTTCCCATTATACAAACCATACCAAATTTATGCTCTTGATAACTTTGATAAGGTACCACAATAAAAATTCTTTTTGTAAATGCTTTTCAATGTTATGTTAAAATTTTGTTAAAGGGGATTTTTCTTTGTTCAAGTAAAGGTGTTATTCTTAGGGAGCATTGTGCCTAATGTCTCCAAGAGAAGACAAGTCAGGGTGTTAGATTGTTGTACATGGGATGCATCATTTGCATCATGCCATGCCATTTGATCGCACACTCTTGGCTGGCAACAAACCTAATGACACCACCAAGTAGAGGACATATTACAAGAAAAAAGAAAAATTGCATCATGAAATTTTTCCAAAAGATGTCATCTATGTATGCCCCCACTTTAAAGCGGTTGCTACACCATGACTATGAGAAATTGCTTTAAAGTAGTGAATGATAAATGAAAGAAGACGTGAGAGCCAACTTGGAAAGCCCTATGCCAAGTCATATGTTTCTGAATTGAGCTACATCATGAATAAGTATGTCACATGTGTGTCAACTTAAGGCATGCCACCCACATCCCAAGCTTGCTTTTATATGTTCATGAAAGGTTAACGACTAGCGAAAAGAGACAACGAAAAGTGGCATATGAGGACAAGGATTCCTAACCCCTTGCCCCCACTTAGTGTAGGACAAAGGTGAGCCAGGAAGGGATGATGATATGCTGCTCCTTGCAATAGTGAGTATGCTATGATCCTACAACTATTACATGGCAAGGAGAAGCAACCTATTTTATTTATGTTGAGAAGTGAACAAAGTTTCTGCTTGATGCATATTTAGTGAGATATCTATGAGTTTAGTATATACCAAGGTTAAGGTTGTTGTGGAAGAATTATTTGTGACAATGTTGACATTGATTGAAGGTGTTTGTTTAAAGGGACATTGACCTTGAAGATCATGAGTTATTTCCTACGTCCTAGGCATTATAGGGAGATGGATACATTTTTCTATTGCATCACATCCTTTCCCAAGTTCTTTGGTTTATTTTGTTGGATTTGGTGGTTTTTCAATTTCCTCAAAGTTTTTCTTGGATGTTGTCTTTGCTTGTAAGGTGGTGGAAGAGGATTCTATTGAATTTTGTAGTACTATTACTGTGTCTCTTTTCTCTATTTAGATTCTTTTGTTATGATCTTGTATTCTCCCTTGGATATAGGTATGAAATCAAAGGTTGCCAAAGCATCTTCCAATAAGGTTGTGGCTTCTTCAATTTTCTTTTGTCTTGCTATATCATTTTGCTTGGTAGCACAAGTAACCTTGTTGTTTTGAGGATTAGAAGGTGACTTATCATGAATTCCTAAGATTAGCGTCAAGGCTTGATCCATATCAAGGACTTTAGGATGCTTCAAAGTGAGGTTGATTTTTGGTTTGCACATGATATTGTTGATGTTTTCTTGTAACATAATACCTTCCCTATTAGGAGAGTGTTTAGGAGAACTGCAAACTAGATGTTATTGACATTCAATGTTTGGTTCTTCCTTATTGGCTTCATGACAAGAAGGGGAATGATGAGTGGTTGAAGTGTCTTTCTCAATAAGGGTTGTCCTAGTTGAATATGGATAACAAAGATTCTCATGACTTTAATCCATTGCATTTTCCAACATCAAAGTATCATCTTCATAGCTATGAGAGATATTAGGTGAAGGAAAGGTATGATTATCATGATCATTTATGACTTCATTCCTTTGTTCCCTAATGTCTTCCAAAATAGGAGAGGTAGGGGAAGGATCATAAAGAGGATTGTTATAGACCAACATATCCTCATCATTTATAAAATCATCTTTCTCGAAATCACGCTCAGAATCCAAAGGAGAATGGAAATTAGGTAAGGTGATGTTTAGGAATGTGTCTATGATTTCGTTCTCTTGTACTAAAATATCTTCCCAAAGGGGATGAGGAGAAGGAAAAACAAGTTCCTCATGATTTTCAACAATTGTATCTTATGTTGCCAGGATATCTTCACCGTTAAAGGAAGAGGTATCATGAGAAGAACAAATATGATTATCATGATTATCTATGTTTGTATGCTCTTTTATCACATCATCCACACAAATAGGAGAGATAGGAGGGGTTGTATATTTAAGGCAAGTATTACCATTTTCATTCTCTTGCACTAAGATATTTTCATAACTAGGGGATGCATTTAATGAATGAATACCATGTTTATTTACTAGTTCTTTGAAAACTTGGAGAAGATTGAAAATAACATTTGGAAAAAGTAATTTATGCAAACTTGAAATGCAATGTAAGAATTTAAAATGAAATGCAATTTTCATCGCAATGTAATGATTTAAAAATGAAATGTCATGAATGTAAAATTGAAATTAAACAATGCATGAAATGAGACAAATTAAGCTAGATTTAGTGAAATGCATGTTACAAAAACTCAGCCAACTAATATAGATAGGTATTGGCAGCAAACAAAATCTTAAAAAAAAGGTTTTCCAGTTTTATAAATGACAGTTTCAGGGGTGAAAAGGGACTAAGTTGCCCAAGGTGGTGAATTAGTCCTGGTAGGGATTTTTTGAGAATTTTCATATTTATTTGGTTGATTTTGATGTTGCCCGTGTTCTATGATGCGGACCTAAGATGCAAATGTAGAATTTCATTAATTTTTAATGATTTGAGATGAGAAAATGTAACCTATATGCACTGTCACTGAACCAAAAATTTTATGGTTGGCTATAGGCCATTCTTGCACTCTTAGGATCTTTCACCTAAAAGGAGAGAGATAGAACCCCAAAATTGAAGTGGTTCACTCAAATAGAAGATTTTATGATGTCAATATGACTAAATGCAATGTTGTAAATGTAACTAACTAATGAAATTGAATGACTATTGATGCAAAACCTATCAAATATGCAATGTTTGGAAACATAATGTGATATGTAAAACAAAATTGATATAAGGTTGAATAGAGTGCACCTGGGCAATGGATCTTGGATCTAGAATTATCTAAATGCTAAAAAAAAAAATCAAAATCACTAGTGGGACTCATTCGCCATTGATGGCGAATCAAGGCTACTATTGGCAAAAACTCCTGAAAACTAGTTTCTAGCTGTTGGGAACTGGAATCTGACAAAATCTACTTTTTAAGCCTTAAGGTGGGACTCATTCACCACTGATGGAGAATCAACCCTCTCCCAAAATTATGTGAAATTAAAGGTCAATTGTGTATCTCCAGTTCTGCACTTGTCCTCTTATCAGGTTGACGGAGTCAAATTTGTAGAAAATGGACTGTAGGTTGTCTCCAAGCTTGAAATAGGGTTTAGTTGACTTGAAACACTTTTTTGACTTCTTGACCACCTTTCAACACCTAATTTCTTGATAAATCTACATACAAAAGTCTACAAACAAACATGCAAAAGGGGAAAAATGGTTAAGGGTTAAGTTATTGGGATTTTCCTTGGTCAAATTCCACTTTGGTAATCAAATACTTAATGAAGAAATGGAATGAAATGAACAAGGAAAGATGAATAAATAACATGAAAATGTACTAAACTCAACACAACCTTGTTAAAGTGTGGCGTAGAAAATTGGACCTCTTTCTTGACGTGGGGATAATTAAAGATAAATTGGACTTAATGATGCCTTCATTCAGGTGTTGTGAGGAATTTTATGCATCCACACTAGGTCTTGGACCATTTCAAATTGAATAAGCATGCTTTTCCTAATGTCTTGTGAAGGTTTTGTGAAGTGTTGTAACACATTTCTACACTTTTCTAGACTCTTGTCATTATAATTCATTTAAATATTACCCTTTTATTCATCATCAAGTCCTATTTTAAAGTGTTGTAAAGTCTTGTAACAATATTTTATGCTTTTCTAGGTTTGCTTTCACTATTTACACCTTTCTTATGCTTTATTTGACCCCTTTATGAACTCATAAGGATTAATTAAGTGTATTTTTGAATGTAAGCCCAAAAGACAACATTAAATGAGATTTAATTCTCAACACCCATTTTCAAGTCCAAGGTGGAACCCATTCACCATGGGTGGTGAATGAGTCCCTCTTGGATCAAAATTCAATATATTTCAAATTTTCTTTCGAGTATTTATTTAAAATTATCCTATGTCGGCCTGTGCTGAGGTATCATTTGGTTACTAAGGCACAAGTGTGTATAAATAAGTGTTTTTTTCCTCATTTTCACAATTCATTAATCATTCATCTTCTCTTTCAATTCAAGTAAATTAGGGTTTCATCGTTTCAAGTCATTAAGATAGTAATTTTTCAAACATTAAAGGGAAAATTATTTATGTTTTGTTGTAGAAATTCAAGATAAAACATCATGGAAAGGTATTTAATCCCTTATTTCATGTTTCCTTACTTTCTTTCATTATTTTGTTTTAATTACATAAAAAGGGTTTGACCAAGGCAAACCCCCATGACCTAACATTCAACATTTATCTTTCTTGTCTTGTTTATTTACGGATTTAGGCATCTTGGAGGCTTAGAAATCATTGAAGATTGCATTTAATTTGTTTTTGAGTCTTCTCATCATTGAAAAGGTCAAAATATCAACAAAAAGTAACTTTTAGGTTCAGAAATTGGAGTTTCGGAAGTAGAGACCTATAGAAAACCAAAGCACAGACTGAAAGCTCAGTATTCCACCTTTGAATACTCAAAAATTCAAAATTGGAATCATTCACCATGGGTTGTGAATGAGTCCCACTCCAAGGTCAGTTTTGGTTTTTTGCATTTTTAGATACCCTTTTATTTGAAACATGTTCTGGATCACTTTTGTAGAATTGGGGCTAATTTTCCTAGAATGGAAAATGAGTCCCACCAGGCCTAAAATCAGCATTAGCAGAATTCTAGAAGCCATTTCTAGTCTCCATACATGTCCTAGATGCATTTCTTCAATTTCATTCAGTTCTGCTACATTTTGCATTCATTTATAGGTGTTTTATGCATTACACAATGTGTTTTCAAACAATTTGCATTTCTATAGTTTTCATTCAATAAACAATAACTTTCTTCAGTTATTTACATTTATTTTAGCTCATCTAGACACATTTCACTCACATTCTATCCATATTGCATTGAATTTGAGTGTAGACATGAGCATTTTGGCCCTTCTTTCTCCTTTTAGGTGATAAACCCTCAAAGCACTAGAAAGGATTAGGGTGCCAAAATATTTGTTAAATTTTGGTGAACCTTCTTTTCAAACACTTTCTTGTATGATTTTGGAATCCTTCAACATAGATCTAGCCTTGCATTTAAAATGCATTAGTGTTTGCATTGGTTAATTTGCATGCTAGTTTTTAAATTTTGCATTGATAAAAAGTGCATTTAGGTTGCATTTTCAACATCTAAATTCATTTAACTTTTGTGAAATTCTACATTTTCAGCTTAGGTCTGCATCATAGAATTCAAAAAACATAAAAATCCCTTAGAAAAATTTGAAAAATCTGAAAAACATCCCCACTAGGACTCATTCGCCACCCTGGGTGAATCGGTCCCTTTTGACCCTTGGAACTACCTTTTATAGAGCTGAAAACTCTTTTTTTATGGTTCTGTTTTTTGCTATTAGTTATCTATATCAGTTGTCTGAGTTTCTATATCATTCATTTAATTAGATTTAGCTTATATTAGCTCATTTCATTCATGGTTAAAATTCACATTTTCACTTCCAATCTTTCATCTTTCAAATTATTGCATAGTGTCATCATTCAATTACTTTATTTGAAATCTAAAAAATTGAATTTCATCCTATGTCTTTACATTGCATTTTACATTTGCATAGCTTCTCTTACATTTAAATCATTATCAATAAGCATTTTTTACATTCATGGCACTTAGACTTTTGTAATTTTCATTTTCAACATTAGTTCCTAGTTCATTTAGATCAAATTCATTAGCAAATGAAAACAAAAAACAAAAAAATCAAATGATCCAATTAAAAAAATGATTCAATTTCAAACAACCCTCTTATCTAAGCCTCTTAGTAGTGGTGGTGTAGACAAGCTGGATCAAGTTATTCATGACTTCCTCTCACTCATTTCATCCTCTAACGCTTGCAATGAGAAGCCTAAATAAATTGATGATAAATTATCCCCCAAACCTTTTTTTAGTGATGACTTAGACATGTTAAATGAAGCCCTTAAATACTTCATCTCTCCTAACTCATCCACTAAAGGTTTGACACAAGAGGATGCAAGCATTGATACTCATGATAATGTTCTTCTCTTGATATCTCTCCCATCGGTGATGAAGGTATCTTGATGAAATAAGACACAATAATTGAAGATCATGCAAGTCTTGCTTGTCTTCCTCCTACTCCCCCTTGCAATGACATTATGACACACAAGGCTGAAATTATTTCTCCTACCTTACCTAGTATTGAAAATCATGACAATCAACCCTTTTCTTCTCCTAATATCTTCTCTACACATGAAGAAGATAGTTTAGTGTTAGAAGATATCATGATGGAAGATCTATTTGAACAAAAATGTCCAATCATTAGTAACCATGCAACTCCTTGTTATCCTTCTCTTGATGCCTCCCCTGTGAGTAATGAAGCTATCTTTCCAAATCCATCTATGACATGTGATGAATCTATTATTTGTCACTTTTCTTAAAGCTCTCCTCTTAGGGTTGATGTTATGGCACATAAGAATGATACCTTTGAGAAAGAAAAAAAATAAATTTTCCTTCTTCTCATATCATCACCTGTGATGCTCAAAAAAATCCAACCATTAATCAGTCCCCTATGTGTCCTGAAGTTACTTTGGACACACCTAATAATTCTATCATTCTTTACCCACCATTACACAAGACATGAGCTCACAATACACCCTACCTCATTCTTCCAAATCATGGTCTTCTGATTTTCCTTTCATAGAAATCAACCCATCCAATAAACCTTCACTCAACATCATACTATCACTCAAGATTCTTCTAAGAAAACTCTCCCCTTAGTACATCCTAAATTGATAGATATCTCATTAAACATGTATCAAGTAGAAAATTTGTTTCCTTATCCATATAAATAACATTAGTTGTTGATCCTTTCCATGCAATAGTTGTAGGATAATTGCAAACTCACTATTGCATGTTTTTCATCCATCGCAAGGGGCAACATACCATCATCCATTCCAGGCTCACCCTTGTCTTACGCTAAGTGGGTGCAAGGGGTTCAACAACCTTATCCCCATATGTCACTTGTCATTGTCTCTTTTGGCTAATCATTAATGTTTCATGAAGGTATAAGAGCAATCTTGGGATGTGGACGACATGTCTTAAGATTGACTCACATGTGACATACTACCTTTCTTCATGACACAACTTATAAAAAAAATATGACTTGGCATAGGGATTTTTGAATAAGCTCTCATATTCTCATCTACTTTAAAGCAATTGCTCACAATAATCGTGTTAGCAATAGCTTTAAAGTGGGGGCATACATTGACAACATCTTTTTGCAAATTTCATGGTGTGATTTACTTTTTCTTGTGACATGTCCTCTCGTTGGTGGTGTCATTGGGTTTGATGCCTTCCAAGAGTGTATGATCAACTGAAGTGGCCTAATGTGAATGAGGCATCCCATGGATAATGATCTAACACATTGACTTGTCCTCTCTTGGAGACATTAGGCATAATGCTCCCCATGAAGAAGACTTTACTTGAACAAAGCAAAATCCCCTTTAACAAAATTTGTACATGACATTCAAAACATTTACAAAAACATTACATTGTGGTGCCTTATCAAAGTTATCAAGAGCATAACTTTGGTATGGTTTGTATAATGGGAAGCCAAAATAGTGGCATGACTTTCTCATTATATGGTGGGAAGCCAAAACATTGGCATGAATTTCTCAGTAAACCACTTCTTTGGGACACCTCTATGTTCTATAGCCCCAGAGTGAGCGCATCTTTTCCACCCCGTTTTCCTTTCTTGTCATTGCATGATTACGTATCTTGTTGGCTTGACTTAGGATCTTTGATCCTGGGGGCTTGAATTCCTTCTTCATCTTTTTCATTCTTTGTCATTTGTATTTTTACACTCGGATCTCTCTTGAATGTCTAGTTTAGTGTGAGTTTGAAGCAAGTTCATCCTCTCACTAAAGTGGGAGCTCAATATGGCATAGAAAAATGGACCTCTTGCTTGACATGGGAATAATTCATGATAAATTGAACTTAATGATGCCTTGATTCAGGTGTTGTGAGGCATTTTATGCATGCACACTAGGTCTTGGACCTTTGCAAATTGAATAAACATACTTTTACTAATGTCTTGTGAAGGTGTTGTGAAGTGTTGTAACACATTTCAACACTTTTCTAGACTCTTCTCATTATAATTCATTTAAATATTACTTTTTTATTCATCATCAAGTCCTATTTTAAAGTGTTGTAAAGTCTTGTAATGTAATATTTCACACTTTTCTAGGCTTGCTTTCACCATTTACACCTTTCTTATGCTTTATTTGACCCCTTTATGCACTCATAAGGCTTAATTAAGTGTATTTTTTAATGTAAACTCGACAAACAACATTAAATGAGATTTAATTCCTGACACCCATTTTCAAGTCCAAGGTGGAACCCATTCGCCATGGGTGGCGAATGAGTCCCTCTTGGCTCAAAATTCAAAATATTTCAAATTTTCTTTTGGGTTTTTATTCAAAATTACCTTATGTCGGCCTGTGATGAGGTATCATCAGGTTACTAAGGCACAAGTGTATAAAAATAAGTATTTTTCTCCTCATTTTACATCTCCCCATTCATCCATTAACTTTTTTTCACAATTCATGCATCATTCATCTTCTCTTTCAAGTCAAGTAAGTTAGGGTTTCATCATTTCAAGTCATTAAAATAGTAATTTTCAGACATTCAAAGGAAAATTATTCATGTTTTTTTCCAAAAATTCAAGATCAAATATCATGGAAAGGTATTGAATCCATTATTTCATGTTTCATTACTTTCTTTCATCATTTTTGTTTAATTAACTAAAAGGGGTTCGACCAAGGAAAACCCCCATGCCCTAACATTCAGCATTTCTTTTTCTTGTCTTGTGTGTTTGTAGATTTAGGCATCTTGGAGGCTTAGAAATAATTTAATATTGCATTGCAAAGTTGTTTGAGTCTTCTCTTCATTGAAAAAGTCAAAATATCAACAAAAAGTAACTTTTAGGTTCAAAAATCAAAGTTTTGGAAGCTGGCACCTATAGAAAACCAAAGTGCAGACCAAAAGCTCCTTATTCCACCTATTGAATATTCAGAAATTCAAAAGTAGACTTATTCACCATGGGTGGTGAATGAGTCCCTCTCCAAGGTTAGTTTTTCATTTTCTGCATTTTTAGATACCCTTTTATCTGAAACAGGTTCTAGAACAGTTTTGCAGAACTGGGACTGATTCAGCCAAAATGGTAAATGAGTCCTACCAAGCCTAAAATTAGCATCAACAACATTATAGAATCCATTTCCAGTCTCCATCCATATCCTAGGTATATTTCTTTAATTTCATTCAGTTATGTTACATTTTACATTCATTTCTAGGTGTTTTCTACATTAACAATAAGTTTTCAAACAACTTGCATTTCTCTAGTTTTCATTCAATAAACAATATCTTTCTTCAGTTATTTACATTTAGTTTTGCTCATCTAGAAACATTTCACTCATATTCTATCCATATTGCATTGAATTTGAGTGTAGACATGAGCATTTTGGCCCTTCTTTCTCCTTTTAGGTGAAAAACCGTAGAAACACTAGAAAGGATTAGGGTGCCAAAATCTCTGTTACATGAAGAAGTATGAAGTTATGTCAATGGCTGCTCCAACATGCTTGATTGAATGATGCAAAGTGCTTGAATGCTAATTGATCAATGCAAGTGAACTTGATGATTGGGAGATGTAAAATGAGGAGAAAAACACTTATTTATACACTCTTGTGCCCTAATAACCCAATAATACATCACCATAGGCTGACATAAGGTAATTTTAAATAAAAAACTGAAAGAAAATTTGAATTATTTTGAATTTTGAACCATGAGGGACTCATTCACCACCCATTGCGAATGGGTCCCACCTTGGGCTTGTAAGTGAGTGTTAGGAATTAAGTCACATTTAATGTTGTTTGTTAGGCTTACATTAAAAAATACACTTAATTAAGCCTTATGAGTGCATAAAGGGGTCAAATAAAGCATAAGAAAAGTGTAAATAGTGAAATTAAGCCTAGAAAAGCATGAAATTTTGTTACAATACTTTACAACTAAACCGTTGATTTTTTGGGGGGCTATGTGCTTCTCTAACTCTTCTAGGGTTTTTCACCTAAAAGGAGAGAGTTAGGTCCCAAAAATGGAAAGGGTTCAGTCAAATAATGTTTTTGATAAAGGAAAAAATGGGTTTTACAGGGACCCAAAACCACTAAGTTTACAACAAAAGATAGGAAAGGACAAAAAATTCCAATGAATTAAATAGGCTGCAGTAAAAGAAAAATTCAAAATAAACAACAACTAGCCAAAAAGTCCAAGAAGGAAAATCAAAGAGCCAGCTGAAACATAGACCAAAAAACCAGCAACAACTAATCCAGAGTCTCCAAAACAATCTCAGTCTCGGCCTCCAGATCCTACATATCCTAGACACCCTTCTTGAAAGTTTGAATCATTTGTGGCATGGGGGGTGCCTTCCTTTTTAGATTAGACCTGGTTCTTTTCGAAATCCCAATGTCCTCTTCCTGGTTTTTATCTTTCGTGTCTTCCAAATCAACAACCAAGGACCCCTGTTGAGCTTTATCCAAATTTTCAGTCATTGTGTTGATAATGATAGCATTATGTCTTGCCATTCTGTTATTCTATTTAGTAATTATCTTCATAACATTTTTTATTTTTTCCAAATCAATTTATATCCTTTTTTCCTTACCTGCATTGTCCTAGATCTCTTTACTAGTAGTGTTCTCATTACGCTCTTCATCCTTCTTGCATAACACATAAACCTTAGCTCCCACTTCTTCCAATTTAGTCTCGAGGGCCCAGGTTTTTATTTTCAGGTCATTAATTTCATGAAAGACCCATTTTGACATTCTGAAATGGTCCACAAGATTACTCCTAGCTATGCCCAAAAAGTCAATAGAAGGTTCCCTATCAGGATTGAGGCAACTTTTAGCAGGGTCAGAGGCTCTAGGGGACCTAGTTCTTAGATCTATGTTCGTCGACGGGACAACAGAGGAAGAATTATTATTTGCACCAGAGTCCTCAAAATCAGGAGTCTTCAAAATACGAAACAAGGTTTTTGACATGGAAGTTATTTCCAACATGTTTGGCTATGGGAGTAGAGCTTATAGGCTTAGAAGCAGGGCATACTTTAGCAGACTGGGGGTTATGGATTTGGGTTTTCTTTCCAGTCTGGATAGAGGGTAGCTCTAGGACCATCCTTTCCAGACTCAAATTAGGGTTGTTCCCCGAACAACTAGGTTCAATGTCATCCTCCTTAGATGCCGAAGAGGCATCCAAGTTAGCAGGGGCCGACATGTTTTGGAAATGTTCAAAAATTAGCCTTATTAGACCAGTATGTAATATAGGATATCTTTTAGGGTTTTTCTTATAGTCTTCCAGACTCTTTCTTAAGGAACAGAGTAAATAGTAGGGGAGAGAAACCCTAACCTTATAGCGAAAATGATTGAGCAAGGAAAAATGATAACCGTAGACCCTAGTGAACTGACCATCCAGGGTGATATACTACATAATGACACGAAGAACTTTTCTCTAGAGAGCTTTAATGGTGTTGACCTTGAAGTAACTGTTGGAAACTTTCAAAATTTTCAATTTTTCCTTGTCTTTCTTCAAAAATCTGACCACTGCTTCATCAAAGAAATTCCTATCCCGAAAAAATTTGTGTCCTTCAGTGGACATATTGGTCACTTCAGCAATGAAATTTTCATCAAGCTTAACTTTCCTCCCAAAAAGGGTTATTTCCGCATTGTCCCAATTCTTTTCAAAAAGCTCCATAGCTTCCTGATTAGACCCATTGAGTTTTTCCAGAAAAGGGAGTAAACCCCCACTTTTAACTTTGTTCCACAATTTAGTGTTTCTTGTGTGCATCTCAAAGCTATCTGGCTCAACTCTTTTTCCATCTCCTCCCATTTTAGCAAGCATAGTAATGCAGACAGAGATGAAATATTGGTTTGAAATGGTCCCACCAACCCTGTGAGCCTACAAAGTATGTCGAGCAAGCTTACAAGACAAGCTAATTAGCTTGGCCCCATGCAATCTAATGATAGTGATGTACTTAACCCATTCTATCATCATTATTGAGGTGACACACATCTTTCCCATGTGACGCATGTCATAGTTCAATAAGGCGCAGACATTAACACCTAAATCACTGATATTTAGCCATGTGTGTTGTCCTTTCATTTTAACCCCTTCATTCAAAAAAAAGTTTGCCACAACATTAGCTTCTCTATAGGCATGGGATATCTTTATATTATCAAACTTAGCTAAGGTCGAAATAGCATCATCAATCCAAGACTTTATGGTCCACGAGGGGGGGGACCTATTGAGAAGACATTTAATAATATTTTTTGAGTCACCTTCAAGCCAAAGGTTTTTAAAATTTAGACTATGAGCCAAATTTATTACATGAAAAGCTCCGACAACCTCAGCTAAGTGATTGGTTTGTGAGCCAAGGGCGGTAGCAATTGCACTTAACAAATTGCCAAATGAATCCCTTATAACACTGCCACATCCCGCCACCCCATCAAAGTTGGCTTCGATCCAACCATTAGGTGGAAGAGTCTAGCAGACACCCTCCCTATCCTTCTTAGCATGTTTAGGAGTACAAGAAATATCATAACTTATTTTCCATTCCTTAGCAATCGTAAGATCATAGGAAGAACAAGCCACTTTCTCAGTGTTACAATCCTTCTTGGGGATTGCATTGAAATTTTTTTTCATTAATCTGATTATTTTATCAAACACTATGACCTCCAATGATTCCTTATCTCTATAAATTCTATTATTTCATTCTTTCCATAAACCCCAAGCAACGTGAGGGAAGGAAAAATCCCACAACTTACGAAGTGCTGGGTTGTGAGTAGGGACTTTCCATTAAATGAAGAAGTCTTCAATGGACAAGGGGAACACCCAAGATAATTGCTAGTAACAGAGAATTTTTTCCCAAATCGAGGTAGAAAATGGACAATGAAGAAACAAATGACAAACTAACTCAGCTTCCATCTTGCAGAGATAACATCTATTGGGTATTTGAAAACCTCACTTGCAAAGATTATCAACCGTGAGCACTTTGTTCTAAAGAAGGATCCAGAAGAAGATGTTGACTTTAGGAACTAGGTGTTTGATCCATGCATTCGACTAGAAAGGGGGGGAGCCTGGGCAGAAGACAACCTAGAAAAAGGTGACGAGAAAGAGTAGTTGTCCGAGGGTTCATCTTTCCAAACAAGACAGTCTTCCATTTGATCATGGCAAAGTCTAACAGCTAATAGGGAGGATTGAACAAGAGCAAGAACCTGACTAACAAGACACATATCCACCCATTTTCCATTCTTCCAATAATATTTAACATACAAACCAAAGAGAGCTTTACAAATCTCAACCCATCCGCGAAAAGGTTCAATTTTTCCAAGGGGCTCCTTGAACAACCATCTATCATCCCAGAATCTAGTTTGGTTTCCACTCCTAACTTGCCAAACCACTCCTATTTTAACCAATTTTCTACCAAAAATTAGGTTATTCCAACATGTTAAGCCTCTCGGTAGAAGATGGGATTCCATCATGATTATAAGAGATATGTTATTCTCCAAATATTTGCTTGTCAGGATATCAGTCCATTCCCCTGAGGACTAAAATAGTCTCCAAATTTGTTTAGCTAGAAGAGTCTTGTTAACCATCCTAATTTTTCTAAGACCTAAACCACCAGCCTTTTTAAGTCTTCACACCAGATCCCACCCTATTAAAGGCAACATTTTTCTATCTTCAACACTCGACCAAAGAAATATTTTTTGAATCTTTTCAGTAGCATCCACAAACTTGGCAGGGATTTTAAAAAGGCTTAAAGCATAAATCGACAGATTCTGAAGAGTAGCTTTGAAGAGCTATAATTTACCAACTTGACTTAGAAGAGCTCCTTTCCATCCAGCAAGCTTCTTGCTAAACCTCTCAACCAATGAAATCCAAAAGGACTCTGGGGGTTTAAGGCTTAAAGGTAAACCAAGATAGGTGGCAGGTAAAGACTCCACCCTGCAACCTAGGATTTTGGAAATTTTATTCTGTCTATGTTCAGGAGTATTAAAGAAGAAGAGAGAGATTTTTTGTTTGTTAATTAGCTGGCCAGACACCCTCCCATATGCATCCAACAAATTTTTCAAATTTTTTCCCTCCAAAAAAATAGATTTTCCCAAGAGCTTGGTATCATCAACAAACTATTGATGAGAACAGATAAAATTGCTAGAAGACGGTTTAAGACCAACAAAGGATCTTTGATCTATCAACCTTTTCAAATTTCTTCCCAAACTTTCAGCCATAATAGTAAATAAAATAGGAGAAATGGGATCTCCCTGTCTTAGAACTCTGGAGCTTTGAAAGAAAATTGAGGGAGATCCATTAACCATAACAAAGATAGAAGCTATAGAAACAAGCTGCTCCACCAACTGAAGAACCCTATTGTTGAACCCAAATTCCTTTAAAATTTTAAACAAGAATTTCCAGTGAACTCTATCATAGGATTTCAATATATCAAGCTTTAAGAGGAAACCTTTATTCTTTGACTCAACTAGGGAATGGATATTCTCATGCACTGTGACTATTGAATCAAGGATTTGTTTGCCACAGACAAATCCATTATGTTGAGGTGAAATCAGATTTAGCAATAGAATTAAAAGTATGGAAGTCAAAAACTTCAAGATGATTTTGTAGATAGAGTTACAAAGGTTGATGGGTCTGAAAGCATCAAAGTCCATCACTCCATGCTTCTTAGGAATAAGTACCAGAAAAGTAGTATTTAACTCTTTTAGGAGACTTCTAGACCCAAAAAATTCTTTGACAGCATTAACCACATCCCCTCCAACAATCTCCCAAAACAATTGAAAGAAGAACATAGGAAACCCATCAGGACCCAGAGCTTTACTCCCTTCAAAGGAAAAGAAAGCCTTCCTAACTTCCTCACTAGAGGGAATAGTAGTCAGCATAGAGTTATATCACTAATTAATCACATTAGGTATAGCCTCTATCAAATGATCCTGATTATTTTGGATATTTTCCTCATTCTCAGAAAGAATATTTTTGAAGAAAATAACAGCTTGCCTTCTAATATCCTCCTCCTCCTCATACTAGTTACCATCAGCTTCAATAAGATATATTTTGTTAACCGCCCTGTGTTTTGAGGCTGACAAGTGAAAGTACCTAGTATTTTTGTCACCTACAGATAACCATAAAGCTCTAGATCTTTGTCTCCAAAACTCCTCTTCTTTAGAAATGATGCCATGCATCTTAATAAGGAGCTCATTCTCTTTTTCCTTAATATCATTCAAATATCCTTCCTTTTGAATTTTATTTTGAATCTCCCCCAACTCCATTTGAAGATCAAATTTAATCCTAAAAATGTTACCAAAGGACTTTTTTTCCATTTTTAAAAATTGAATTTAACTTCCCTAAGTTTTTTGGAAACTCTAAACATAGTTGTCCCAGAGATATTAATGTTCCACCATTTCCTAATTTCCTCTTTAAAAAGAGGATGGGAATTCCATATTTTTTCAACTTTGAAGGGGATATTTTTCTTTATCTTTAAAGGATCCACAACAAAACTTATGGGAAAATGGTCAGATCCAATCCTAGAAAGAGCTTTAAGAGAACAATAATAGTTTAAGAACCATTGGTCAGAAATTAAAGTTCTATCTAATCTAACCTAGATTAGATCCATACCATTTTTGCGATTCAACTAGGTATAGGAAGCACCCTGCAAATCTAGATCAATCAACGCTTGATTATTGATAAAGTTTTGAAGATTCTCCTTCCTTTCCGCATTGATCTGGGATCCTCCAAATTTTTCTTCATTCAGTAAGGAGGTATTAAAGTATGCCATGACAACCCAAGAATCACTATGAAAGATCCTTCAAAAAGCGGCCAACTCCAACTGGAAAATTTTTTTGGTGCCTTTTCCATTGGGAGCATAGATATTTGATTGAATCTAGCTGAAATTGTCCCTAATGTGGGTGAATCTAGTAGCAATATGGTTCGAGCCTTCTAAAATCGGATCCCATTTAATTATGTGACTATTCTAGAAAGTGGCAATACCTCCTAAAGCACCATTTGAGTTATTGCCATGTATACTATAGTATTGAAATAGTTTCATCTTTTCCACTTTTTCCTTCGACATTTTAGTTTCCTGAATAAGGAGAATATCTGGCTTATGATCTCTAAAAAAATTGTGTAGTACATCCTGATTATGGGGATTATTAAGTCCCTTGATATTCCATGACATGATCTTCATGATTTTCCAAGGAAGTGGAGAAACTCTGGGATGGTTTTCTGAAAGCCATCCGCAATATCCTGAAAACTATTATGCTCTTTTGTCCATTTAGTAGATCTTTTTCCATGAGAGTTCTTTGTTGCTCCACAGTCTGCCTTGGTTCTTGACCTAGTAGAGATACCACTTGGAGTATTCCATTGTTTATCTGTGTTCTTATTTTTCTTGGATAAAACCTCCTCCTATCAGTATCTTCTTGACTTTCCATTTCTTTACTAGATTCCCATTTCTTATCAGTTAGAAATCTTTGCTCCCAGGGTAATGTGTCCATGAGGCCATGCAAATGAAAGGTTGAAGTCACTAGAAATTTATGTAGCTTGGCCCTGATTATCATAAGAGTCCTTTACTAATTCCGAGGAAATAGGATCCATTAAGGGATCTACACCCAAAGGAAAATAACCTTCAGAGGAAGGGAGTAGAAGTGGAATATTCAATTCCAAGGACAGACCCTGGATAGGTATGTCCTCCAAGCCTAGATTCCCTTCTATTTTCTCAGCTGGGCTCATCTCTTGGAATAAAGGACCTACATCCTGACTCTACTTTTCTTCACCAACCTCCTACCCCGTACTTGCTTATATTTCCTTAGTTATCAAGGTGTCCTCAAAATCCTTATGCTGGGGTTCTTGGGGAACCACACACTTATTCCCCATATCACAACTAGCCTCTTTTAAGATATCATGAGCATTAGAGTCTTTATTCTCTAGGAATTCCCCTTTTGATTTCTTTCTCCATACAAATTTCAAAGTTCCAATAGGCTTCTCCTTTTCTCTGATGGCATTTAAAGGATATTTCTTAGCCTAGTGCCCAAATTTCCTTCATTTGAAGCAAGAAAATGGAATGGTTTCAAACTCAATAGCCTGTGACCAGGAGCCAAAATTTGAAAGAATCTCGACTGACGAAGGAAGGTCAACATTTTGAGAAACTCCCACAAATATTCTTACAAATACCAACCTCTTTCTAGCAGCTATCATAAAGTCAATAGAAAGGAGCTCTCCAAAAGAGTTCGCTATTCCATAAAAGACATCTTTGTTCCAATACTCCAAGGGGAGACCCGAGAGTCTAACCCACATTGGGACATTATCAAAAATAGAATCCGATAAGTCCTGATTTGAGGACCATTTTTTAAGAGCCATAGAGGATTTCCCTATTACCCATGGACCGCCACTTCTTACAGCCAAGATATCCTCCCTACAGGTGAGTTCAAATGCAAAAAAGCCCTTTGGGAGCACCACCACTAAAACTTTTCCATATATTCTCCATTTATTTTTGACAAACTCCCTAACCACTTCAATGTTTGGTCTAGGGCCCATAAATTTACCCACCAGGGTTCTTTCCATTAAAGCAATGTTATGATCAATTAACAGATCTGGCACATAGATTGCAAACTTACCTTTCTTAGGGATAGAGATATTTTGCAATGGAGAGAAAGATGACTTTTTGTTTGGTTTAACCCCAAACAGAGAAGCCCAAGGTTTACGATTGCCTCCATTTTCACCAACGGTCCCCACCGCGTCTTTAGGTTTTTCGCTTTTTTGACCGTCAAAGGAACCCATAGATTTTGCAGCCAAAATATCCTTTCCTCTCGAGTCCACTAGAATTTTGTTTCTAAAATCCACCTCTTTTGGCTCAGCCTCACCTTTCTTCTTACTCAAAACAAGCGCCGATCCCACCTACGAATTATCAGATCCTGCTCTGCTTCCATCTCGAACGTCCGATTTTTCAAAATCCTTCTTTTCTCGCTCGTGCCCATGCTCATTCCCGTGCTTGTGCTCTGCCATTGTTCATTCAAATAATGTTATGTGCTATGTTTTCTAACCTAAATGAAGTAAAATGAATACAAAGTAAAATTTAAGTTATGTTTGAAAACACATTGTGTAATGAAAACAATGAAGTAAATGAAGAAATGATGCAAAACATAAACAAATAGGCAGAAACTGAGTGCACCTAGACAATATTTTATGAATCTAGAATGTTGTGGATGCTAGTTGAAATCACTAATTTTTCATAGTGTGGGACTCATTCACCCAGTGTGGCGAATTAGTCCTGCTCCTGGTGAAAAATTGTCGAAAACAAGTTTCTATCTATCAGGATTTAGAATCTAACAAAATTTAGATTTTCAGTCCTACTCATTTTCCATTAGTGGTGAATCAGTCCTCTCCCAAATTTCTAAAAATTTAGGAGACAACTCTGCAACACAAGATCTATAAATATTTGCTTGTTGGGTTGTCGAAATCAATTCTGTGGGAAATGAACAAAAAAACTTCTCAAAGATTGAAGTAAACTTGAGTTCACTTGAAGCACCTAGTTGACTTTTTTCTTCACTTTTCAACACCAAAAATCTTATTAAATCTACATACCTAGGGCTGGAAACAGACATGCAATAGGGAAAAATGGTTAAGGGTTAGCAAATAGGGGCTTGCCTTGGTCAAACCCCACTTTTGGTAATCAAACCCTTTATAAAATAAAGAAATAAAAGAGAATGACAAACTAATAACATGCAAATGCTATCAACTTACCAAACCCTTGATAATGCAAGTCTGAAGTAATATCAATGGATGCTCCAAAGTGCTTGAATAGTGCTTGATTTGATTTTGTAAGATGCTTGAATGCTTAGATTGCTTGAATATGATGTGTGAATGTTGGAGGATGTAAAATGAGGTGAAAATTGTTTATTTATACACACTTGTGCCTTAGTTTACCATTCATACCTCATCACAGGCCGACATCAAGTATTTTTGAATAAAAACCTGAAAGGAAAATCTAAAAAATTTGAATTTGGGGTCAAGGGGGACTCATTCACTACCCATGGTGAATGGGTCCCACCTAGGACCTAAAAACAAGTATTAGGAATTATGTTGTATTTAATGTAGTTTGTCAAGATAATATTTAAAAAATACACTTAATTAAGACATATAAGGGCATAAATGTGTGAAATAAAGCATATGAAAGGGATAAATAGTGAATTTGTGCCTAGAAAAGTGTGAAATCTTGTTACAATACTTTACAAAACTTTAAAATAGGACTTGATGATGTGTAAAAAGGTGATTTTTAGGTGAATTGTAATGAATAGAGTCTAGAAGAATGTAGAAATGTCTTACAACACTTCAAAACACCTTCACAAGATGTCATTCTTTAAATTTTAGTACGTAAATATGCATGTTCAAGTCATGTTGCAACATAAAATTGAAGAAAAATTTATCAAACAACATGAAACAAGACATAAAAGGCCATGAAAATAACAAGGGGCCATTTTCTACGACAAATTTAGCCCCCACTTTAGTGAGAGGATGAACCTGCTGAAAACTCACACTAAAGTAGCCATGAACATCGAGAGGAGGGTTCAAATGTATTTATGTCATCAAGATGGAATAACATCAATCAAGAGGGATGATCAAGCCCCTAGGCTGAAGATCCCATGGAAAACTAAGCATAAGAACAAAGGAACACACAAGTGTTGATAATCAGATGAAGCTTCGATTGTCAATCCAACTAGTTGTGAATTAGATCTAGGCTAAAAGAGAATGTGTACTTACTTTGGGGTGAAAAAATACATGATAGTCCACTGGGTGAGAAGGCCCAAATTTACTCACTCTGGGAAACTTTTGATCGTCTGCAGGGTGAGAAAGCCCAAAAGGTAAGATACATACGCTAGTTGGTATGCACTCGCAAACATAAAGGTGGTTATGGGGAAAAGTATGCCACTAGGTGGGCTTCCTGCTCAACCATGTTAAAGCTATACCTCATGATAAATTTAACAATATGCCACAAAGAAAAAGAATGTAATGAAAAAAAGGCAAGGGTACCATAGTCTTGCAAGTTGTGTTATGTAAGGTGGCAAAAATACAAAAAAGTAACAAAATTTAAAATGAAAAAATGTAAAATGCAAAAGAAGTTAAAAGGAGTCTTGTTAAGTTCATGTAAGGTTAGTCACTTAGGGAACATTGTGCCTAATGTATCTAAGATAGAACTAATCAAAGAATAGAAGATTCACAACTTAGGGGATGTGGTGCGTCACATCAGGCCACCAAGAGGAATGTAACATGCCAAGATAGATCACACTTATAAAGGAAATTACACCCAATTTCATCCACAAAGTGACGAATGCATCACATAAACGACAAGGCTACACTAGGAACCAAGACTACAAATGATTTAATGGTAATGCATGCACCCCACTTTAAAGGAATTCCTACACATCATCCTGTGATAAATTAATTTAAAGTATAGAAGGAATGAAAAATCAAAAAGGAAAACAAGACATGAGAGCCAACTTGGAAAGCCCTATGCCAAGTCATATATTTCAAGGAAAATGAAAAACAAAGAAAGGGATTTTCCCCCAAGAAAGGAAAGCACACCAAACACATAAGGGATCTTTGGATTTGGGGTCAATGTGTTCGCTGTTACAATGTTTTTATGAAAGATCTCAAAACTGTCATCATTCCCCAAAGCACATAGAACTAGAAGAATTACACAAAGAGAGTGAAAAAAGAAAAGAAAAAGAAATTCCATTTTGGATCAACATGGAAGAGACATTGTGGTATCAATGCCTTGCATCATCCCCAAAAGGAGAAACACAAGAAAAAAGAGAAATGAAAAGACAAAAGAAAATGGAAAATCTTTTGGGTCAACATGAAGGAGATGTTTTGGTCTCGATGCCTTGTGTCATCCCGAAATGAAAAACTCAAAACAAAATAAGAGGAAAAGACAAGGACCTTTTGGGTCAACATGTAAGAGACATAGGGCATCTCTATGCTTTGCGTCATCCCCAAATGGAAAACACAAAACACAAAAAGAGAAAAAGAAAAAGACCTTTTGGGTCAAAATGGAAGAGACATAGGGCATCTCTATTCTTTGCATTATCCCCAAATGGAAATCACAAAACACAAAAATAGAAAAAGACAATGCACAATGATTAGAAGAATAGAGGTATGAATAGAAGAAGTGTACAAAGAGAGGGAACATCAAACAAACAATAACAGGGAACACAATACGTACATGAAAAGGAAAAAAAAAATCAGAAAAGAAGAAAAACTAAAAGAAAAAGGCTAGTTAGGCGAATTCTAGTCAACCATCTAACAAGTCATCTGCATCCTAGTCATGTTCAGTGTAATGCTATGGTAGTTGACAATCCAAAGGAAGAATTGCAAGCACCAAACTAGGAGTGGTACTTGGTTCTTCACTTGATAGAGAAGATATTTATTGTTTAAGCTCATTGTAGATGAAAATAAAGAGATTATATTATTATGTATTTCTTCATCTATTTTGGCAATCTCCACATCATCATCATCATCAAGATTGATGACAATGGGAGGATGAAGGGTGATTTCCAAATACAGATGTATCAAATTTTTTAGCTGCTAGATTGATTTAGGTTGTTGGGAAGGTTGTACTGGACTATCATGTGGCAGGTCAGAAGAAGGAGGGTGGTCATCTATTTCTTTTGTCAAAGGCGGAGTTGGATTGTCTTTATTTTCTTCTATGCCAGCTTGACGAGAATGAGACGACGACGAGCCAATGTTCCCTAGCACCATAGCTTCATTTAATTCTATTTTGGAGTTCTTGAGGTTTAAGAGTGGACTGAGTCAACATAGATTCTTCTACTTTCAAAGAAGGAAGAACAAAAGAAACCAAGGAAGACAAATCAACCACTTTCTATTTTACTTTATACAATGTTTTAATTTGAGGAGGTATGACAAGATTTGTTTCATTTTCCCTTGGTTGTTTAAATGATGGTAAGGAAGTATCTAAGAGTGATTGTTCAGGAGGTTGTATGGTTTGTTCAATGTCTGACTTAGGTTGAAGAATGGTTTCATCTATGATAGAAGGTACAGAAGTGGATGGGGATGTTCCATGAAGAGACAATTTAGTTATTTTCTTGGCTTTGAATTTTTAGTAGGCTATGAAAAATAAGTCCTTTCAAGGGGTGATAGGTTCCATGGGTTCAGGCCAAAAGGCTTCTAATGAAAAATTACATTTAGAGGATAGGGGATTAAATCCACTATGGTGTACAACAAATATTTCATTTCCATGTGGAAGCTTCAAACACTTGTTAACCACTGATAGGATTTCTTTCATTGAGTGAAGCCAAGGGTGGCCTGGCCACAAACAAAATTGGTCAAATTGTGGAATAATTGAAAATATTACCTCCATAGTTTTAGGTCCTATTTGTAAACGGAGTATGATCAATCCGATCGTAGGGAACACAAAACCAGTGTGTTTTTTAATCCATGCAGTTAGTTTATTATAATCATCTTGATATAGCTCATGTAAATCTAGAAACTCCTCTGTGATCACGTTCTCAACACTAGTGGGATCTATTAATATCCTATTAGTGGGCTTATCATAGATTTTTCTAGCTATGTAGAGAGGACCATCAGGAAGTTTTTGTAGTATGTCTTTAGCAGAAAAAGTGATATCAAGAGATTTAGTGGTTTGGACCTTATGAGGGATAAAATCTATCATAGCCACAATTTGATCCATATGACTTTCTTGGGTAACAATTGGAGTTATATCAGGTTGTTCATAGTTTGTATGAAACATGCATTACATCAATATTTGAAGGTTCACTAGCCTTGAAAAATGTAGTGTGTTTATGCATGGGGTTGGTGAAAATTTGTAAATTTTGGTTAGGGGGTGCCACATAGAGTAATAAAGTCATCACCTTATTAATTAATTAATCATTAATTAATTAGGTCACTTTATGCTTTATTACACTTAAGCTAAACTTAGGAGTGAATTTATTTAATTATTTGCTTTAATTAATTAGTTGCATTTTGCATGATTAAAGCCTCTAATATTAGAAAATGTTATCTCATTCATTCCTACGAGGACACTGCTCATGTTCTAATCTAACCCTAATCTAGGGTTAGCTTTCATCCTTTTCATAAGGATTGATTCATTGTAATTATTTTGAACTTTGTATGGAAACATACTCACAACAGTTGTTCACATAATGCAAAATTGGTGTTTTCATCAGATCCAAGTTGTAGGGAAATCATATCTTGCTTATTTCTTTATATTGTGATAGCACAATCACTTTTTGGTGTTTCATGGGACCTATATATTGAATCAATCAATTTGTACACCACAAAATTATTGCCTTGATCATTAACACCCATAATGGTTAAATGTCCTGAATCAATGAGGTCTTGAACTAGATGTTTTAGATGCTTGCAGTGTTCAATGTCATGTCCATTTTGGTGATGAAAATGACAATAAGCATTAGGTTTGAAGGTGGGTGTTAATGGTTGGTTTGGATCAAGTGGTCTAATAGGTGGAAAAGTGAGCATGTGTTGTTGAATTAATTGGTTCATTGTATTATGGAGGGTGTCGGGTAGGGGAGTAAATTGTCTCTTGGGGTCCCCATAATGATAAGGAACTACTGCCTTAACATTTTCCACTTGATTTTTAATTTGTTGGGTAGGTTTTGGGTGAGATTAAGGAGGCCGATTAAACTACAAAAAGCCTCTATTTGGTCTATGAAATTTTTTATTATTATTGTGGTTTTGATTTTTTTGTTATGGTTTGTTAGCTCGGTGAGAAGTGTATTTTGAATCATGACTTGAAACCGAGTTATGGTATTCACACAAGGTTGTGCATACATGCATAAATGAAGGGAATTTCATCATAGTTATCTTATCCCGAAGATTTGTGTTCAAGCTTCTAATAAACATCTTCTGCAGATGTGCATCAAGAATCTTGACATCTATTTGAGCATACAAGGATTTGTATCATGATATAAAATCTATGAATTTTTCATCTGTGTTTTTTCTACATCACATGAGGTCAACCATTGTCTTCTCAAGGGTGTCATGTGAACTTGAAAGTTACTTATGAAAGCATCCAAAAGTTCATTGAAGGAGTGGATGGAATGATTAGGAAAGTTGGAAAACCACTCTAATGCAGTATCTTTCAGACTCCTTGGAAATTTTTTGGCTAAAAGTTTCTCATCAAGGATAAAATCACTACATAGAGATATATAAGCATTAATATGGTTGATAAGATTTCCTTTACCTCCGTATTTCTCAAACCAGGGCATTTCTATTCCTTGTGGCACTGGGGTATGTAAGATTTATAAGGATAAGGGAATTCTATGGACAAGATATGTGGGTGGAGTGGTTTGACCTTGACTAATGGTGGAAAGTTAATGTTGCATGGAAGAAATAGTGGTAAAGAGTTGCGTAAGAATAGGGTTGGGGTATGTAGGTTGAGATGGAAGAGAAAATGGTGATGGAGTATAAGAGATGTTAGGGGAAGTGAAAGGAATACTAAGGGGTGTGAAGGTGGTGGAAGGGACTTGTGATGCCACAAGAGAAGTAGGAATACTTGGTGGAATTGTGAAGGAAGGAGCCACATAACTAACCTGTTGCATTGTTGTAGTGACTTGCAGACTAGTATAAGCTGGTATAGATGATATGGTTGAAGGGAGAGGAACTTGAGGTCCTCCTTGGATTACAAGAATGTTTTTGGATTAGGTATTAGAAGAGTCATGTTTATTTTAAATCTCAACAATTTTCTTCATCACTTGCAATCCATCATCACTTTCAATCAAATGTTGAAGATTATCAATGACAGGTATGGCAGTTTGGGAAATATTTTCAAGTGACAAGTCTAGTTGTAAATGTGAAAATTCTTCATAAGTACTAATGACCTTGTCTTGAGGAAGAGAGTTTTTTTGGGTGTCAACATTCATTGGATGGAAAGGTGAAGGCATGGAAGTGGTATGATCAATTCCTAATGCACCATTGTCCATACTAGGAGTAGGAACTCTTGAGATCCCAAGGTCCACAACAAAAGTGCTATCATGGGAAGCCATGCGTCTAGAACTTCTTCTCAATAAAGTATTATCAGTGTGGCACCAAACACTCATACAAGTACCACAAAGGAGGGATTGAAGTCAAATGCAAGGTAATCTAAAATGTCCAAATGAAAATAACATAAATGCTGCTAACTAGAACATAAAACTAACTACAAAAATAGAAATGCAAGAAAATTCCAGAAAAATGCTAGAAATACTATCTAAAAAGTGCAGAGGGACTGATTCACCCAAGGTAGCGAATGAGTCCCAGTATGCAATTTTTTTTTTGTTTTTCAAAAAATTTAAGATGATTTTAATGTTCTAAAAAATGTAACTAAGGATGCAGAATGCAAATTTTCTATTTTTTCAATGAGGTGCAACGCAAAAATGAAATCTAAATGAAATTTTCACTAATGCAATATGAAAAGTCCTAGAATCCAAAACCAAAACAATTTCCTAGTTGAATGTTGATGAAAATGTAAACTAAGATGCAATATGTGAATAAATCATAAATGTAAAGTGTTCAAAATACAGGGTCACAAAAATGAACCATTTATTTTTTGGGGGATATGTGCTTCTATAGCTCTTCTAGGTTTTTTCACCTAAAAGGAGAGAGATAGGTCCCAAAAATGCAAGGTTCATTCAAATAATGTTATGTGCTATTTTTTCTAACCTAAATGAAGTAAAATAAATGCAATTGACTGATTTAAATGAATTAAAATGAATGCAAAAGGGAAATTTAAGCTATGTTTGAAAACACATTATGTAATGAAAACAATGAAGTAAATGAAGAAATGATGGAGTACATAAAGAAATAGGTAGAAATAGAGTGCACTTGGAAAATATTTGATGAATATGGAATGTTGTGGATGATTTTTGAAATCACTAATTTTTCATAGTGGGACTCATTCGCCCAAGGTGGTGATTTAGTCTTGCTATTGGTGAAAAACTATCGGAAACATGTTTCTATCTAACGAGATCAGAATCTAAAAAATTCATATTTTTAGTCCTAAGGTGGGGCTCATATGCCATTGGTGGTGAATCAATCCGCTCCAAAATTTCTAAAAAAATAGGAGACAACTCTGCAACACCAAATCTGGAAATATCTACTTGTTGGGTTACCAAAGTCAATTATGTGGGAAATAGACAAAAAACCTTCTCCAAGCTTGAAGTAAACTTGAGTTGACTTGAAGCACCTAGTTGAATTTTTTCTTCACTTTTCAACACCAAAAATCTTGTTAAATCTGTATACCTAGGTTTGCAAACACACATGCAATGGGGAAAAATGGTTGAGGGTTAGAAAATAGGGGTTTTCCTTGGTCAAACCCCACTTTTGGTAATCAAACCCTTGATAAAATAATGAAATAAAAGAGAATGGAAAACTAATAACATAAAAATTCTATCAACTTACCAAACCCTTGATAATGCAAGTCTGAAGTAATGTCAATGGATGCTCCAAAGTGCTTGAATAATGATTGATTTGATGTTGGAAGATGCTTGAATGCTTAGATTGCTTGAACATGATGTGTGAATGTTGTCCAGGATGTAAAATGAGGTGAAATTTTCTTATTTATACACACTTGTGCCTTAGTTTACCATTCATACCTCATCACAGGCCGACATCGAGTTTTTTTGAATAAAAAATCAAAAGGGAAATTTTTTTTTTTTGAATTTGGGGCCAAGGGGGACTCATTCACCATCCATGAAGAATGAGTCCCACCTAGGACCTAAAAACAAGTGTTTGGAATTATGTTGTATTTAATGCTTTTTGTTAGGATAATATTCAAAAATACATTTAATTAAGACATATGAGGGCATAAAGCGGTCAAATAAAGCATAAAAAGGGATAAATAGTGAAGTTGTGCATAGAAAAGAATGAAATATTGTTACAAGACTTTACAACACTTCAAAATAGGACTTGATGATGTGTAAAAAGGTGATTTTTAGGTGAATTGTAATGAATAGAGACTAGAAGAATGTAGAAATGTCTTACAACACTTCAAAACACCTTCACAAGATGTCATTCTTTGAATTTTAGTACCTAAATATGCATGTTTAAGCCATGTTGCAACATAAAATCAAACAAAATATATCAAACACCATGAAACAAAACCTAAAAGGCCATGAAAATGATAAGGGGCCATTTTTGGATGGCACAACAACACTTCAAAATAGGACTTGATAAGTGATGAAAAGGTGATTTTTTGGTGAATTGGAATGAAAAGAGTCTATAAATGTGTAGAAATGTGTTACAACACTTCACAACACCTTCACAAGATGCCACAATTTGAATATATAGGACCTAATGTGAATGCATAAGTTACATTGAAACATTAAATCAAAGCAAATAAAGTCAAACATCAAAAGAGAAGGACCTAAAAGACCATGAAAATGTCAATGATCCATTTTTCTATGGTACATTTAGCCCCCACTTTAGTGAGAGGATGAAATTTCTTCAAACTCACGCTAAAGTATCCATGCATATCGAGAAGGATCCAAATGCACTTATGATAGCAAGATGGAATGACAATGATCAAGAGGGATGATCAATCCCCCAAGATGAAGATTCCATGCCAAACTAAACATAAGAACAAAGGAACACACAAGTGAGAAGAAAAGGGAGAATCAGATCAATCTTCAATTATTTGTCCAACTAGTTGTGGATTAGATCTAGGTTGTTTGTGAGAAAAAGAGAATGTATACTCACTTTGGGGTGATAGAACTCATGGCAGTCCATTGGGTGAGAATACCCAAAAATATAAGATACATACGCTAGTTGGTATAAACTCACAAACACATAGCTAGCTGTGGGGAAAGTCATACCATTGAATGGGCTTCCTGATCAACCATATTAAAGTTATACCTCTTGATAACTTTAACAAGGAACCACAAAGGAAAATTTTGGTTCATGCTTCATGAGACAAGAAAATATTTGTATGCTTAGAACTCATGAACAAAGAGCAAGGTACCATAGGCATGCAAGTTGCATTATGCAAGGTGGCAAAAATTTAAAAATGTAAAATGTAAAAATATAAAATGAAAAATATTTTCAAAGGAGTCTTGTTAAGTTCATGCAAGGTCTATCACTTAGGGAACATTGTGTCTAACATCTCCAAGAGAGGAACAATCAAAGAATAAAATGTTCTCAACTTAGGGGACGCATTGCATTGCATCAGACCACTAAGAGGAATGCAATATGTTAAGAGAGATCACCCTTATGAAGGACATCACACCCAATGTCATCCAAAAAGTGACAGACACATCATATGAAGTGAGAAGGCTACACTAAGAACCAAGAGTGTCAATGGAATGATGCTAATTTATGGTCCCCACTTTAAAGGAATTTCTACACACAATTCTATGAGTAATTACTTTAAAGTAGCAAAGGAAAGAAAATGTAAAAGGAAAAAAAGACATGAGAGCCAAATTGGAAAGCCCCTATGCTAAGTCATATGTTTCTAAGTTAGGCTGCCTCATGTAAATAGAAAATAAAACAAAAGAAAAGGAGGGTTTACCCTAGAAAGGAACACACCAAAAAGATAAGGGATCTATGGATTTGGGGTCAGTATGTTCATTGCTGCAATGTTTTTATTAAAGAGCTCAAAACTATCATCATTCCCAAAAGCACATACAATTGGAAGAATGACGCAAAAAGAGCGGAAAAAAAAGGAAAAAAAAGTATATTTTGGGTCAATATGGAAGAGACATTGTGATCTCAACACTTTGCATCATCCCCAAAAAGAAAACACAAGTGAAAAGAAAATGAAAATTCAAATGAAAAGAAAAAGATTTTGGGTCAACATGAAGGAGACATTTCGAACTCAATGCCTTGCATCATCCCCAAGAGGAAAAATGCAAGAAAAAGATAAAGTAAAAAGGAAAAGGGACTGCTTGGGTAAACATGGAAGAGACATAGGGCATCTGAGTAGTTTGTGTCATCCCCAAAAGGAAAATATAAGAAAAAATCAAAGATAAAGCATGACATATAGAATTATAGAGGTGAAAATAGAAGAAGTGTACAAAGAGAGAGAGAGAAAATCAAACACGCATGAAACTAACAAAAAGAAAAAGTAAAATAAAATATAAAAGACTAGCAAGGTGAATGCAAGTCAACCATCTAACAAGTCATCTGCCTCCTAATTATGTTCAATATATTGCAAGGGTGGTTGACTATCCAAAGGAAGAATTGCAAGTGTTGAACTAGGAGATGTGCCAGGTTCTTCACTTGGTGTAGAAGATTTATCATTTTATCTCATGGTAGATGAAAATAAAGAGTTTAGATCATTATGCACTTCTTCATCTATTATTGTGATCTCCTCCTCATCATCATCATCAAGATTGATTATGATGAGAGGATGAAGGGTAATTTCCAAGGAATGATGGATCAAGAGTTGTGGCTATTGGATCAGATCATTTAGTTGTAAGGGTTGGACTATACTATATTGTTATGGGTTAGGAGGAGGAGGGTGATTATCTATTGTTTCTATCAAAAGAAGAAGTTGGTTTTCTTTGTTATTTTTTTTTTGCATTTGATAAACAAGGAGACAATGATGATGCCTATGCTCTCTAGCACCATGGTTTCTTTTAATTTTATTTTGAATTTGTTGAGGTGAAAGAGCAAGTTGATCCACCATAAGTTCCTTTTCTTCTTGAGGGGGAAGAATGGAAGGAACCAAAGAAGATGGGTCAATCACTTTCTCTTTAGATTTATAAACTTGTTTAATGCGAGGAGGCATGACAGGATTGGTTTCATTTTGTCTTGGACATTTGTACAAGGAAGGGGAGGTGTCTACGGTGGATTTCTCATGAGGTTGTATTGGTTGTTCAATTTTAGACTTAGGATAAAGCATAGTCTTGTCTAGGATAGGAGAAGTGGAAGTGTATGGGGATTGGTTATGAAGATACAATTATGCAATTCATTTGGCTTTGAACTTTTGATAGGCTATGAAAAAGAAGTCCTTGCGAGGGGTGATGGGTTCCATAGGTTCATTTCAATAGGATTCTAAGGAGAAATTACCTTTAGAAGACAATGGGTGAAAAACACTAAGGTGTATGGTAAATATTTTATTTCCATGTGGAAATTTCAAACATTTGTGAATAACTGAGGGGATTGCTTTCATCAAGTGAAGCCAAGGGTGGCCTAGCCATAGACAAAATTGATCTAATTGTGGAATAATAGAAAATGTTACATCCAAAGTTTTGGGTCATATTTTTAATGGGAGTATGATCAATACAATTGTAGGGAACACAAAACCAATATTTTTTTAAATCCATATAGCTAGTTTATCATAATATTCTTGATAAAGCTCATGTAAGGCTAAAAATTCTTCCATGATCGCATTCTCACCACAGGTGGGATCTATTAATATCCCATTGGTGGGCTTATTATAGATGTGATCGAATATGTAAAAAGGACCATCAAGAAGCTTTTTTAGTATATCATGAGAATAAAATGTAATTTCAAGAGATTTGGTGGTTGGGACCTTACAAGGGACAACATCTATCATACCCACAAGTTCATCCATAGGATTAACTTGGGAAACATTTGGAGTAATGACAGGTTGTTCATTATTTGTATCAATGTTCATCACATGAGTGTTTGAAGGTTCACTATCATTGACAAATGAAACATTGTGTTTAGGCATGGGGTTGGTAAATATTTGTAAATTCTGGTTAGAGAGTGCAACAAACTTATTGCCTTGATCATTGAAACCCATAATGGACAAATGACCCGAATCAATGAGGTCTTGAACTAATTGTTTTAGATACTTAAATTGTTCCATGTCATGTCCATTTTGGCGATGAAAATGAAAATAACCATTTGGTTTAAAGGTGGGTGGTAAAGGATTGGTGGTATCAAGTGGCTTAACAGTAGGCAAAGTGATTATTTTTTGCTGCAACAGTTGATTCATTGTGTTATGGAGAGTATCGGGTAAGGGTGTAAATTGTCTCTTCGGGTCCCCATAGGTATAGGGCACCACTGCTTTAACAACTACCACTTGACTTGAAACAGGTTGCGTTGGTTGCGGAGAAGACAACTTGAACTGTAAAAATCCTCTATGTGGTTTTCTAAAGTTTTGCGCATTGTTTTGGTTGTTTTGCTTAGACTTCTCAGCCTGATTAGAAGTGGACTTTGAATCACGACTAGAAATCGAGTTGTGATAGTCACAAAGGGTCATTTATAAATTCATGAATGAAGGAAATTTCATCATAGTTAACTTATCCTGAAGGTGAGTGTGCAAGTTTTTGATAAAAATATTTTGCAAATGTGAATTAGGAATCTTGACATCAATTTGAGCATAAAATGTTTGATAACATGAAATGAAATCAATAACTTTTGCATCTACATTTTGTTTACATCTCATTAAATAATCCATTGTCTTTTTGGGAGTCACACGGAATTGGAAATGACTTATGAAGGAATCCAGAAGTTCATTAAATGATCAGATTAAATGATTAGGTAGGTTTGAAAACCACTCCAATGCAGTGTCCTTCAAGGTCCTAGGAAAAAGTTTGGCTAATAGTTTATCATCAAGGACAATATCACTGCACAAGGCTGTTTAAGCATTGACATGATTAGTAGGGTCTCCTTTACCTATGTATTTCTCAAACCTAAGCATTTCAATTCCTTGTGGAATTTGTGTGCGTAAGATCTCTAGGGATAATGGGCTACTACGAACATGATATGTGGGTGGAGCATTTTGACTTTGGCTAAAGGTCGAGATTTGTTGTTGCATGGATGAAACAATGTTAAAGAGTTGTGTGGTGATGGGATTGGTGTAAGTGGTGTGAGGTGGAAGGGAAAAGGGTGATGGAGTGTATGTATTGTTAAGGGAAGTGAAAGGGACACTAAGAGGGGTGAAGGTGGAAGAAGGAATATTCGATGCCACAAAAGAACTAGGACTGCTAGTTGGAATAGCGAAAGGAGGAGTCACATGACTAACCTATTTCATAGTTGTTGTAACTTGAGAAGTGGTATAAGTCGGTATGGATGCTATGGTTGAAAGAGGAATGTAAGATCCTCCTTGGCTTACAACAATGTTTGCTGATGGGGAAGCAGAAGGAGCATGTTTTTTGTATATCTCATAAATTATTTTCATAACTTGTAAGCCATCATCACTTTCAATCAAATGATGAAGGTTTTCTATGGTAGGGATGACAGTGGTGGAAATGTTTTCAAGGGATAAATCTTGTTGTAAATGTGAAAAATCCTCATGAATACTAATGAATTTATCTTATGGAATGGTAATAGTTTGTGTGTCAACATGCATTGGATGAGAAGGTGAAGGCATATGAGCAGTAGTATCCATTCCTAATGCACCATTGTCCATACCAGGAGTAGGAGCTCTTGAGATCCCAAGGTTCACAACAAAAGTGCTATCACGGGAAGCCATGAGTTGAGAACATCTCTATAAAATATTATCAATGGGGCACCAAAAACTCATACAAGTACCATAAAGGAAGGGGTGAATGCAAATGCAATGCAATCTAGGAGTACGAAATGTAAATAGCAAAAAATTTGCAAACTGAAACAAAGAAATAAGTATAGAGAATAGAAATGCAGCAAATGCCCAAAAAATGCTTGAAAGTGTTGTTTAAAATGTGTAGATGGACTGCTTCACCCAGGGTGGTGAATGATTCCAGTTATGATATTTTTTTGTGTTTTTCAAAAAATTTAAGATGCAAACTGAGGATGCAAATGTAAATTTTTAGTTTTTGAATGATATGATATGCAAAAGTGAAATCTAAATAAGTCTTTCACTAATGTAATTTGAGAAACCTTAGGATGAAAAACAAAGCAAAACCTAATTAAATGTTGATGCAAATGAAATAAGAAAGATAAAGTGTTCTATATGCAGGTTCACCAAAATGAACCAAATTTTTTGTGGTTGGCTATAGGCTACTCTGGCACTCTTAGGATCTATCAACTAAAAGGAGAGAGATAGAACCCTAAAATTGAAGTGGTTAACTCAAATAGAAGATTTTTTGATTTGAATATGACTAAATGTAATGTTGTTAATGTAACTGACTAATGAAATTGATTGACTATTGATGCAAAACCTATGAAATATGTAATGTTTGAAAACACAATGTTATATGCAAAAAAAAATTGAAAGAAGGCTAAAAAGAGTGCACCTGCACAATGACTATTGAATCTAGAATGATCTGAATGCTGGAAAAAATTAGTCAAAATCAACAGTGGGACTCATTCACCACTGATGATGAAGTAGTCCTGCTACTAGCAAAAATTCCTAAAAACTAGTTTCTGGCTGTTGGGAACTAGAATTTGACAGAATCTAATTTTTCATCCTTAAGGTGGGACTCAATTTCCACTAATGGTGAATCAGTCCTCTCCCAAAATTCTGTGAAATTAAAGGTCAATTATGTAGCTCCATATCTAAACTTGTCCTCTTGTCGGGTTGACATAGTCAAATTTGCAGAAAACAAACTGTAGGTTGGCTCTAAGTTTGAAATAGGGTTTAGTTAACTTGACACTTTGTTGACTTCTTGACCACCTTTCAACACCTAATTGCTTGATAATTTTGTATACAAAAGTCTACAAGCACACATGCAAAAGGGGGAAAATGGTTAAGGGTTAGGATATAGGGATTTTCCTTGGTCAAATTATCCCACTTTGGTAATCAAACCCTTAATGAAGAAATTGAATGAAAGGAACAAGGAAAGATGAATAAATAACATGCAAATGTCCTAAAATCACCACAACCTTGTTGAAGAAATTTGAAGTTATATCAATGGTTGCTCCAAGATGCTCGATTGAATGGTGCAAAGTGATTGAATGCTAATTGATGAATGTAAGTGAGCTTGATGATTGGGAGATGTAAAATGAGGAGAAAAACACTTATTTATACACTCTTGTGCCCTAATAACCCAATAATACCTCATCACAGGCTGACATCGGGGCTTGTAAGTGGGTGTCAAGAATTAAGTCACATTTAATGTTGTGTGTCGGGCTTACATTCATAAATACACTTAATTAAGCCATATGAGTGCATAAAGGGGTCAAATAAAGCATAAGAAAGGTGTAAATAGTGAAATTAAGCCTAGAAAAGCATGAAATATTGTTACAAGACTTTACAACACTTCAAAATAGGACTTGATAAATGATGAAAAGGTGATTCTAGGTGAATTGTAATGAAAACAGATTAGAAAAGTGTAGAAATGTGTTACAACGCTTCACAACACCTTCACAAGATGCCACAATTTGAATATTTAGGACCTAATGTGAATGCATAAGTTACATTGCAATATTAAATGAAAGCAAAACAAGCCAAATATTAGAAGAGAAAGACCTTATAGGGGAATATTCATTGATATTTCCATGGTCTTATAAGGTCTTTCTCTTAAAGATGAATAGAAATGTAATCAAAGAATAATAGAAAAGAAAAATGGAAAGTGTGCACCTTGAAATGTTTTGGAGATTGGAAATGCTGTTGTTCCTAAAAATTTGGCCGACTAGGACACTTATGCCATTCTGGGCGACCTAGTCTTAGATTTGGAAAACTGCTTTAGAGCCTGTTTCAGCCAAATGGGTATCCAAATCTATAGAAAAATATGAAAAACATGTGAAGTGGCACTAAGTATACATTTTTGGTGACTTAGTCCACTTTATCTTTTCTGGAAAATCTGAAAGTGGAAATGAAAGCCCTTGGTCTGTACTTCAGTTCCTAGCAAGTGTCCTATTCTAAAACTTTTATTTTTGACACTATAAGTGACTTTTTGTGGATATTTTTACCTATCCAATAATGATATTTATTCAAAAATCATGCAAATTATTCTTCAATGATTTCCAGACCCTCAAAGTACCTAAATTTGCAAACACAAAAGAAAAGAGGGAGAAATGTTGAATGTTAGGGCATGAGGGTTTGCCTTGGTCAAACCACTTTTTAGGTAATTAAACCAAAATGAATAAATAATGTAATAAAGCATGAAATAATGAAATTAAAGACTTTCCATAATGATAGATCTTGAATTTTTGTAGCAATAGATGAAGAATCTTCCCTTCAATGCCTTCGAAAGATATCTTGGTGTCTTAGAATGCTAAAACCCTAGCTTGCTTGACTTAAGAAAGATGAATGATTAATGAATAATGAATTGATTATGAATTAGGGTTTATAAGTTGTATTTATAGGCAATCCTATTGAAATGCTCATTAATTTGATCCCTAAGGTTGACATGAAGGAAAAATAAACTTAAAATGCAATTTTTCCTACCTAAACCTCAAAAATAGCCCAAATGGGACTAAGTTTCCATGTTGGGCGACTTAGTCCCACCTGGATGGGACTAATTCACCCAGATGGATGACTTTGTCCCACAGGGGCTCTTTTTCGAGCTAGATTCTCAAGGAATGAAGAATTTTAGTTTATATGATGATTTTATTAGGTCCTTGATCAAATTATGCCTTAGGATGCACAATATGGGGCCATAGGAGTCTATTTATGATGATGTAAATGGTAATTAGGGCTAGGGACACAAATTTCAATGTAAAAATGTGATTAAATACACTTTACATCATTAAAATAAGGTCCACATAGCCTAGAAAGAGACAATATCCAATGTGAATGTGTAAAACATCGATAAATGTATTTTATTCAGTTTGCAAGGGTCGAAGATCTAACATGGATGCGTAAAACACCTCACAACGCTAAATTAAGGGATAATTAAGTCTAATTTGTTGTTAATTATTCCCAAATCAAGCAAGAAAAAGGGGATACTTTTCCTGTGTCCACAGCTCCAAAAAAAAGTTACACATAAATATGTTAGCATAAAACCATTTTTAAATATGTAATGAAAGATAGACCATATATTTAATAAAAAAAGTTGTTTCTTGAAATAAAATAAGATGAAGATTATGATCTCTAAGAAAGAGATTGAATAGTTCTTTGACAAGGGGTACTACTCAAACCCCAAACATTTACAAAAATCAAAATAATTTTTGTGAGGTTGAAAGGTGAGAGTCTAATGTCATAACAATACTTTTTTGAATGAACAATACAACTAAGAGGGGGTGAATCAATTTTAGCAAATTAAAAGATCAAAACCCTCAACAATAATTAGATCCACAAGCATTTCGTAAACTCTTATTTTGGTAAAGTGATTAATCATGAAATGCAGATAATATAAATTGAAATAACAACACCATACACAAGAGAACACCATATTTATGTGGAAAACCCAATGAGGAAAAAATAAGTATGAGGATTAGATCACAATATAAGTAATTTCAAAACTTGTACAAGGGCTCACTACCAAAATATGACACACTATCCAAAAAGGCTCACAGCTAGGGCTCACTGCCATAGAAAGAAAAAGGAGGATAGAAGATAAATGTTACATAGAGAAAAAATTCTCAATGCAACAAGGAATCCACCACAAGTGCTCCAACACTTTTGTATCCTTGTATATGAAAGATTGCATACACCTTCAACTCACTCCATTCAGAAGTCCACCACTTTGAAGTTCGTACTGCTCTGCTCAAACTCACACTCTACTCTTCAGAAATTCACATCACTTGCATCACACACATCTATTCTTTCTATCTTGAAAAACTTCAACATCTTGATTCATACTTATACCATCCTTAGCTTTGAAAAATTTCTCCAAGGTTGGCAATACACGCTTCACACTTTGCAATTTCAAATTAGGCTAGCACAAAACATTCCTTTGCTAGATAGGAAAAAAAGTGGACCAAAACAACACGTAATTAGGACCTAAATTAAATCATGCATGTCATGCTATGCCTTCATTAACACTTGAACATCTTCAAATTTAGTGTAAACATGAGGTTAGTCATTACCCATGAAAACACATTAAAATTTGAATTACTTGCTTCCTTTGATTAATCCAAAACTTTCAAACAAAAAATTTACCTGAACACAATCCAAGAACATTCTAACAACCAAAAAACTCCTTCAAAAAAAATATCACCTGAAGATTATAATCATATTGTTTATTCAAACAACACTACCAGACATTGCAATACTCTATAACTCAAAAGGCCTTCTGATATGCCTAACCATGACTCCTCTTGACACAAAAAGAGAACAACACCATAAAATATCCTTCGAAACCACAAGTCCTAAAAAACAACTGTGGAGAAATGTGGAGCAAATACATTTCTCCTAGAAACCTTTGTACACAACATTGGAAAACTAGTTCACACGTAGGTGAAGACAACTTCCTCTAACCAGAAATCCAGAAGCCAAAATTCTAGATATAGTAACTCTAAATATCTATAACCAACATGTCCAGACCATAAGAGAAAATATTCACCCTAGAAAAAATGCGAAGAAAAACCACAACAAATCTGCAAACTAGAACACCTTTGCAACAACCTATTTCCTTATTTTATCATTTTTCTTAGTATCATCAACATCTTCATCATCAAACAATCTTCATCAATATCTAGTGGAAAATAATGAAAACAACTTCATACTTCTAACATACTTGTTTCCATAAATTATTATCTTGTCATCCTTATGTTCTATTGATCCCATTTTCTCCCTACCTTATTAAACCAAAGGAAATGAGGTGTTTCCACCTTTTAGGAGATGGAAAACTTTGGGACCTATTTCCAACTTTAGTTCATTAGTAAACCAAGATCCCTCAACCAAGTGACTCAATTGACAAAAGGAATAAGGGGGTTTCCTTTGGTGTGATTAAATGGGGGTTCACCATAAAAATAAAGTTTCAAAAGACAAATGCAAACACTCATGCAAAAAAAACTAGAAACTTAAATACATGAAAGAATTAAATCAAATTGATAACTAGGAAAGAAACAGAAAAGAACCTATGTAAATGATGGAGTCAAAAAAAGGTCTGCAACCCCAAATATCTATTTTTTCAATCTCACTAGGAATCATACGCTAGGTAGGGTGATTTAGTCCTACTATAGGAATCTTGGAAGAATCTAGAAGCTTCAGGTGACTATGTAGGATCTGCAAAAAAATGAAAAAGGGTTGTATTGGGACTCATACACCTAGAGGGGCAATTTAGTCCCAATATTAGGGTCAGTTTGATAATTTTCTAGCCTCTAGTGAGATATTTTTGTAGCTTTCATGTTGTCTGATCTTCAAGTCCAAAAAGTTTGAATTCCAATCTATAGGTGAGTTTCCACGAAGATGACAACTTCTTGGAAACTTTGACAACTTTATCCAATCTTTCTTTTCAAGGGATCTTCAACCTAAATCTAATCAAACATAAAAGAGAGGGAAAAAAATTGTTGTGTTAAGGAATAGGGGTTTGCCTTGGTAAAACCCAATTTTCATAATTAAACCTTGAAATGAAATGAAATAGCACGAAGGAATGATGAATGAACAATATACAATGTTGTAACTCACCAAACCCTTGAGATAAAGGTTGCAAACTTGTGTGAAATATCTAGCATGAATGTGGATATTGACTTTTGATTGAATGCTTGAAACTTTGTCTTGAATGTTGAAACAAGGATTTTTGTCAACTCTTGCACCTCTAGGGTTTTGCACCTAAAAGGAGAGAGACAAAGATCAATGCTTCAATCAAGAACAAACCCTTCAGATTTCAATGTCAAGAAGATTGAAATATGTCAAAGGGGATTGTTCTAAAGACTAAAAATTGATAAAAGAGACTAATTATTAAATGAAAGCTAAGGAAATGTAAGATGTTTGAAAACACACCGTGAAATGTAAAAAGGCCTAGAGAATGACCTACAAATGCAAATCAAGCCAAACAGAAAGGCAAGAGATGTAATATGTATGCACCTAAAAATGTGTTGAAGATTGGAAATATCTTTGAAATTTTAAAATTGCTACTTTTTAGGCCTAGTGGGACTCATTCGCCATTTTGGGACTCATATGCCGCTACTAGAGGATGAGTCCCATTTTGTTGAAAAGTGTCCCAGTAGTAGAATTTTGAATTGAAACTTTGCAAGCCTGTGAAGATGGATGAAATATGAACTTTCCCACTAATTTATTGTAGATTGGATGGATTTTTTTCCCTAGATCTGAGTTTTTGTGAGTCTTGACAAATTTTCATGTCAACTTTGATAACATTTGCAATTTTATCATTTTTGGCATTTTTCTTCAATCTGCAAACCTGCAATCACACATTAAAGAGGGGAGAAATTGTTTATTGTTAGAGGTAGGGGTTTTCCTTGGTCAAACCCATTTCAGGTAATTAAACCAAAATGATGAAAAAAAATAATGAAGCATGAATATGAAGTAATGCGATTAGAAAATTTCCATGATGATGAACCTTGAATTTCTACAGAAATGGATGATGAATTTTCCCTTGAATTCCCTAGAAAAATATCTTGATGACTTCAAATGCTAAAAACCTAGATTGCTTGACTTGAATGCATGATGAATGATGAATGAATTATGAATTATGGTTTAGAAGCTTGTTTATATAGGCAATTCTTCTAGAATTCCTGTTAATTTGATCCCTAAGGCCGATATTGACAAAAATTAAACTTAAAACCTAATTTTTCTTGCTTAAACCCCAAAAATAGCTCAAATGGGACTAATTCGCCATCAAGGGTGAATGGTTCTCACCTGGATAGGAATCATTCACCCTTAATGATGAATGGGTCCCACATGGGCTCTTTTTCCAAGTGGGATGTTGGGGAGTGAATAATTTTAGCTTTTATGTTGTTCTAGTTGGGTCTTTGATCAAATTATGCCTCAGGATGCACAATATTGGGGTTATAGGGGCCTATTAATGATGATGTAAAGGGTAATTAGGGTTAGGGACACAAATTTCAATGTGAAAGTGTGATTAAATACACTTTACAACATTAAAATGATGTCCACATAGCCTAGGAAGGCACAACATCCAATGTAAATGTGTAAAACACATTACAACACTAGATTAAAGTCAAGTTTAATTTACAAGCCTTCGAGATTAATGTGATGATGAAATTAAATATATTTTATAATATTGAATTAAGGAAAAAGGTCCATTAGACTTAGATACTCAATAAAAGTCTAGAAAGTGTGAAAGTCATTTACAACACTTTACAATACCTTTATAATACATGCATTTTATTTAGTTTGCTAGGGCCCAAGACCTATTTTGGATGTGTAAAACACTTCACAACACTAGACAAAGGTGACATTAAGTCCAATTTATCATTAATTATTCCCAAATAAAGCAAGGAGTACTTTTTTGACACTAAAAATGCTTTCTTGAATCATGAAAACCTACATCACAATTGTTAGCTCAAAAATACACACATGATGCATGATGACTTTGACATGATGCTTCAATATTGAATGCTACTCAAAATTCTTGATGTTTTCCTCTTGAATGCTCTTGTTCTCATAAACATCCCTTAGGAATGCTTGATAATATTTCTTGTTAGGATACTTGAAATGGCTAGGAGAAATTATGTGAAATAGCTTCAAGTATTTATAGTTGTATATGCCAAATTTCTCAAAATTACAACACAAGCTGACATTAGATCTAGGATAATAAAATCCCACTAAGAATTTGAATTAAAATAGGTCCTGGTCAAAGCCAGACTCATACTCCAGTTGGGGCATATAAGTCCCAGTTTCTTTAAACATGGAACACAAACTACAAGAATGTTTAGTTCAATGCAATATTTGAAATTAGACCCTGAGACCTAGGTGGGACCCTGAGATCTAGAATACATAACCTCAAACATTGAATTATGATTTGTCATTTGTTAAGTGTCAAGATTATCCTTAGAAAAATGCATTAAATAAGGCTTGTGGATGAAAAATAGGACCAAATAAGGCATAAAGAAGCCAAATTTTAATAGGGAGGGCCCAAATAAGTGTGAAAATGTAAAGGGATACATTTTCCTACACTACACTTATAAATTTTCTCCATTCCCCCTTTTTTAAGATTTTTTTTGTATGCCCAAAGAGGGAGGATTTTGTTTCCTACTCTTCTTAAAAGTTTAAAAAATAGGAGGAACATCCACCAAAAAATTATCAAAAATATTCACCAAAATATTCTCTATCAATTAAGGACAATATGTATCAAACCTAGAAACTACAATAACAACCTCCTAATTTTAAATAGTTTCTTTATTGTGATTGAAAGTTGGTAAACCCAATTAATTAGATAGCATATGTTTCCTTTTAGAATCTAAAATTGAAATTAAGTTAGAGAAAATTTGAATATCGACATTCTAACAAAAATAGTCATCTCTGTACACAATCATTGCTAGTTATTTTTCCACTTTATCAAAATTATATAGAATATAAATCTTGTTCCTAAAAGTGTTTTATGGGATTACTTTCAATGAAAACAAATAAACTTTCCCTTATAACCTATTTTAATCTAGTTCTTCTTGTAGTGTAGAAAAATGTACTCCTTTAAACATTTTCACACTATTTTTGGGCCCTCCTAATTAAATTGGCCTTAGTTATGCCTTAATACGCTGTATTTTATATCTACAAGCCTAATAAATTACATTTTTCAAAGGGGAATCTTGATAATAAATAATGCCAATACATAACACTTTACCTTGAGCAATGTGTGCTCTAGGAATAGGGACCTGGGACCCATTCACCCATGGGAGAATGGGCCTCCCTAGGCCTTTGAACTTAAATTTAAAATATTTTTTTAGCAGTATTTTAAGGTCCCGAATCCATATTTCAATGTTGGCTTGTAATGCTTGAATTTTGGGAAATTAAGGATACATACCTATAAATACAAGGTTGTTTTCTAAGTTTCACCTAGAAATTTTATGAGATTTGAAGTGTAAGTTTACAAGAGCTAAGTTGATGATCAAGAGCATTCAAAAGTATAATTATCAGTGATTTATTGCAGCAATCAATATCTAATCATCATATCAAATTATTCTTTCATCATGCATGTTTTTGGAGCTAACATTGTGATGTAGATTTCAAGATTCAAGCTAAGTATTCAAGCATGGAGATCCACATCGATTGAATCCATCTCATGCAAGATCAATATCAGGATTTAAGATTTTCAAAGGTTTATTCAAGGGTTTGGTGAGTTGCAACATAGCTTGTTCATTCATAATTCCTTTCACATTTCATTATTTCAATTCAAGGTTTAATTAACCAAATGAGGTTTGACCAAGGAAAACCCCCCTTCATGAAGAAACAATTTTCCCTCTTGTGTTTGTGTTGCAAATTTAGGTTGAAGAAGGATTGAAGGACTTTTGAAGAGCAATATTGGAAAAGTTGTCAAAGTTGCAAAAGTTGTTAAAGTTGTTGTCAAATCACAGAATCTAACCTACAAATCTGATTTCCAACTTTCTAATACTAAAATCCAGATCAAATAGAAGCTACAAACTAGTATCAAAGGCTCTCAAAATTTGTCTAAAAACCTTGAAAAAAAACCCATTTTCCCATGGGTGAATGAGTCCTAGCTTGCCTCTTGAAACTGTCTTTTGGCGATAGGTACACATCACTCAGACCTTCTCAAATCTGCAAAAAAAAAAAATGTTTCTATCTATCATATGCTTTATATTGTTGTTGCAAGTTTGAGCTGGCATAATTGTGTAGATTTTCTATTTTTAGTTTTTCTCCCAAAAGTGTTGTTCAACCTTGTACCCACATCCTCAAGCATAAGGATATTATTTGATTCTCACATTGAGTTGATTCACAAAAGAGTTATTAGTCAATTTTTTTTGGGATCTCATTTCTTAATGAAAATAAGAAGATAGGGTCTATTCTCACCCTCTTGACTTACCTTTCCATTTTGGGAAACCCACCCTATTTTTCTTTATTTCCCTTCTATTGATTTTTCTTTAGTCGTGACATTAGTTGTATTAGCTTAGAGTGAAATGTGTGATACCTTTGACATCTTCTTCAGGAAATTTCTCTAAAGATAACCATAAATGTGACATACGTAACATCTAAAACAAAGAGTTTCATAATATAATTTGTTTTATGCATTTCATATTATTCAATGTTAACTCTATAGAGTTATGCACATGATTATTCAAATAAATTTCCACATACATGCATGTTTACACTTTTACACTTTGTTTTATTGTTTGATGAGATGCACCCAGAGATTTGGGTATGTGCAGGATCATAATGGAAAAAACAGGCCCTTAAGTGGTGAAAAAATCAAAAAAATCAGAGTTAGGCAACTTGACGTAAAAAATGGAATAAGTTATCTATATTATTTAAAAAATATGTAAGAATAGAATCTGTAGAAAATTGAATGTAGTTTCTAAACTACTAGGTTTAATTTAAAAAAAAGTCTATTTGGTGAAAATTTGAAATTTCAATGGAGTAGTACTTTAATTTCAGGGAAAATATAAGAAGTAGGTGTCTTTTTTACCACACTAACCACAATAAAATGATAATATATTTTTTATAATATTTTAGATATATAAGTAGAGGACTCATGTCTCGATGTGATGCATATTTTTTTGTATTTTTTTTCCATGTAAATAATTAATTATGATTTTTTTACGACAACTTTTAAAAAATATAAAAACTCATGTCTGACCACCTTAACTTGGTCAAAACATCATGAAATTCTTTTTTTTTAAATCCTATAGTATGCGAAGCATAGAATGTGATGCATTTTTTGGATTCAGAAAATGTTATACCGTTTGAAAGCTATAGATGTTTTTCAATCAGTCTATCAATCAAGACTTTATCCATAATTCAAATATAAAATGAATAATAATTATTTATTAAATTCAAAGTAAAGCATAATTTATATTGGTGGAAATATAAGAATCTCCTTTAAAAACTCTTTTCGTTTCATCAATTTTGGGTAAAAATAAAGTCGTCAACCACATACCCTACACATACCCATCATATCGCCACTTTTTGGCCCATCATGGTCCTGCACATACCCATTTCCTAAGAACAAGTGCTATTGATTGAAAAATATGACCTCTATGAAATTTCATGCAATGTAGTTCAACAAACAAATCCAAACAAACATTTTAAAAGGATTTTCTTCCATTAGATCAAAAACCACATACCAAGGCTCAATGAATAATCCTACCTGGTTATTTAGACCCTTACAATTATAATTATTATACATCCCTCATTTACAAGGGTATGCATTGATCATGAAAGACCAAAGGTAAAGTGGATCTTTTTCCCATATGCAAATGTAGATATATGTGAAGAAATTATACTTTGAGAATATGCAATTTCAAAATATCTAAAATTTACTAGAGCTTAATCAATACAGATAAGATTCCTTTTAGGATGTCCAACTAATAGTGTTTTGAGTCACACAATTGGAATATGTAAAACAAAGATTCAAAGGTCAGATTGAGAAAGAGTGTTTGGTACAATATTTGTAGAGTTTATAGGGATGTATCACAACAAATGGTCCAAGTTCAGTGCATCCAATCTATATACACTTTGTGCTCAAAATATTTTATGTGCAGTTTATGAGAGCCTATAAATCTTCTATCCTTCTAGTAATTTATTGGTATAAAGAGACCAAGAAAATAGCTCATTAATTTGTATGTTCTAGTCTCTCTGAGTCCCCCCCACTGCTTTAGGAAGAACATTTATTTCTTGAAATAATAATTATTTCCTGAAGAGTTTGGGGGAAATCTATGAGTCTCTAAACACTTTCTTATCATTAATGAGATATAGGGTATTATTTTCTTTATTGGAGGCTGAAACACTTTAGAGCTTATCTCAATGAAACTACCAGAAGTCCATTGAAATTATGTTGATATAAGTTTAAAGGAAGAACTTCATTTGTTGAATTTTATAATGTCTAGTTAGAAATTTTCTATTCTTACATTCGTATAGATTGGTTTGGTCACTAAATATAGGTATAGAATTTATTTTTTAGGTGGATGGGGTTTGCTACGTGTACCCTTCGTAGCTTCCCATCTCACTCCATTTTATTTATTCTATTGTTCTAGCTATTTTAATCTCAATGAGATTTTCATAAATTATGGATTCAATTATGACAATCAAAGGAATTCATAAACAATGGGAATGCATTGTTTGGTATAAATATCATGAACATTATTAGATATCAAAAGATATGGAAATTTTTAGGTATAAATCCAAACTCATATTTTTTGAAGCCCCCCTCTTACCAAACTTTCAGCCTTGAAGATGAAATGACTAGAATCTTGTCATAGTGATAATAAAAATATGTCGATTTGTGCAAAAAATTTAGTTTAGATAGATTGTGTGACATGCTAGTTCTATTGATTAAGATGATTACAAATAGAGTATTGCACTTCTGAGAAAAAAAATTGACAACTTAAAGCTTGGAATTTGGTAGCAGAGAAAAAAAAATTCTTTACATGGTGCAACCATTTGTTGATAGGGATTGATTATGGAGAGATTTGGCCTAATGGTGGAGAACTTGTACTCTTGAGAGAGAGGTCACAAGTTCAAATCCTGTAGGGGGTAAGGTATGTACACCTAGTATTGTGGAGCATGACTTAGGTGCCTGCCTTATATTGGGAGTATGAGGAGTCCCATATATTGTAAGCCATATGTAGACCCAAAAACAGACCTCCTGGTATCATGGTCTATAAAAGGACCTTTCATTTCCTTTCCTTATTGGGCATGACATATAATATGTTTTAATTGCTATGAAATGACACATTATCAATGTTTCATATTGATCAGTCTACTTGAAATTGATTATATGTGTTGAGTGAATTTTTTACTTGTAGACAACATACTTAAATCAAATATGACTAGAAAATCCAATACATGTCTAGGACCAATTAATAATAAGATGAATAATAGTATGGATTGAAAAATTGGATAAATATGATTATATTTTATAGCAAAATTATAATTATAAAATTTAGAGTATTAATTTTGTATGTTTAATTTAGTTTTATATTTGTAAGATTTTAATTTATTTATGTTTAGATTTGTGTCTATGGTATTAATTTTGAAATTTGTGAAAGAGAATTTTATATAAATTTATGATTCTAATGGAAATGATTTCTATATTTTGAGGGAAATTGTGACTAATACACAATACTAGAACACAACATTTGTAAGATTGCTAAATGGAGGAGGAAAGTAAGTGGTATGAAGGTGATTCTAAAAAAATTGTGTGAATTAAAGGATAATTAATGGATGCATTAAATGTAACTATTGAAAATTACATCCAAAAGATAAACACAAAAAAGAAGCAAAGAGAAGCTTGAAATATTCAATTCTAATTGGATATGCACATTTATATGCATTTGAGTAGGTGAAAAGTATTTATTTGGTTAAATGTTTGGTTTGAGAAGATCTAGATATGCTCATCTATATGCATTTGAATTGGGGAAATGAATGTAGAGATATATGTATCTGAAAAAAACAACAGTTAAAATTTAGGTAAATATATTGTACATAGATGAGATGGATAAAGATATTATTCTTCTTGAAAAAAGTCACATAATCAAAATTGTGGTAAACACATACTACATAGATGAGGAAAATATAGATAATATTTTTCTTGTTGTATTTTTATATAGTACTAGGTGATAAATTTTTATATGTTAATTGTGATTCTATGAGATGCACTAAAAAATATAAATGGATCAATGATGGAATCAAATACATAAGATTTCAATAGCTACGTATTGGATATTTTGTACAAGCACAAAATGTGCTACTAGATTAACAACTATATTAATATATAGCCTTACCCTTACTTGTATGATTAGCTTCTCCACATCCCCGTAACTCCCTACTATATCGTTATTAGTGTACTTGTATTCATGTTACAATTATTACAAGTGTCACAAAACTATGTTAAGTATTAGGTGATAGTAATAAAAAACACAACTTGACCCAAAATATTGAACAGTTGTTTTTAAGTGACTTCATAGCCATACTAACAAGATACTTTTTTGTAATGAGCGGTGACATGCAAGTTGATGGTGTTGGGCAGGAATCTCCTGGTTCCCATCCTCTGGTGTGAGTTGATTCCAATGCTTCTGTCAAGTAGGGTGGGGCTCCCAATGGCACTCATGAGCCTTCTAGGTCTCCTCCCATCCCCTCTATCTAGGAAAAGGTACCCACACCACTTAATTGGAAATAATTTTTTTCCAAAAACCCCAGTGTGGTCAAGGATGTCATCTGGATTCTATATTCAAAGGAGGGTACCACTATAAAAATAAAGGACCCCTCTCTATATTGTTCATTAGTCAAGATGGATAATTTTCTCATTGGTAGATTTGTGGGAAGACAGCCTAATATTGAGACTATTTGTAAGTGGGCTTCTTCCCAGTGGGTGGTGAAAGGTTCCTTCTCCACTTAGGCCCTTTTGAAAGGTTTATTTTTCTTCAACTTCTCCCTTGATGAGGACTATGTGTCTACCCTCACTGGTGGTCCTTGGTTCTTTGGTAAAAAAAAGTCTTTCTTTGTACAAATGGAGACCTGGATTTGATCCCACTGCCCATTTGGAAACTATGCTCCTAACCTAGGTTCGACTGCCTAGACTCCCTCTAGAGTTTTGGGATGAAGAAAATACTACAAGTTTTCCCGACTCTTTTGGAAAGTTCATTTCTCTAGCAGGTGTTTTCTTGGTTTTGCATCAGCCTTGAATTGAATAAGGTGCTCTCAACCTCAATAATTCTAGAATCTAGTCTCGGTAAGTTGTCTCAAGCCATTGAATATGAAAACTCTTCATTGTTTTGTAAAAATTGTTCTACTATTGGCCATTTGTGCAATGCCTACCCCAAATATTTTCTTAAAACACCTTTGGGTAAATCCATGTCTTTGGCCATCTCTTCTCCTGGTCTTGATGTTAGTTTCTCCAAAATTGCACTAGTTTTGTCTTCACTGGCTCCTCCAAAATCCCCTATACTACTCATTCAAACATCCTACAATATTGCTCTCCCTAGGTCATTTTCCCCCTTCTATGGTGCCCATGCATACTGAGAATGATATTTTTTCCCAAGTCCTAGTGTCCCCATTCCTCTCTCAATCTATTTTTCTTGAAAATGGTTTCCCCCTTAATTCCCCTTTGCTTGATGCTTGTTTAGAGGATGCTACTCTAAACATGTCCTACTCGCTGAATGGTGAACTTGAGTTGAATTGTATGGTCACTTTTGATGAGATTCCCGATGAGGTAGTATCTCTAGTTATCCTTTATGTTGTCCCCCCTCTCCTATGGTTATGTGTAAAGTGTTTCTACTTTTTCCTTCCAAGTTGACTAGCCCTCAGAAGTCGATTGATGTGGGGATTGTTGCTAAGGTTGGAAGGAGGCATGGTAAAGTCACCAAAAAGAAGAATATAAAAAGGGATAGTGGGAATGGAAATCATACTTCTTTGGTGCAAGATTGATCTAGGTGCAATAAGAAATGTTGATCGTCTCTTGGAATATCTAAGGGCTCAACAACCTTCACAAGAAGCATATTGTAAGAGATTTCATTAAAGACTTCAAGCCTGCCATTCTCCTTTCACAAGAAACTACAATGAATACTAATGAGTTTGATAAATATTACAAGCTCATCTAGCCAAACACTTTTTATTTGGTAGTGGATGTGACTGGGGCCTCTAGTGGGATGGTCATAATGTGGAAACCCTTTCTCAAAGGATCCCTTATCTATAAGGATAAAAAAAAAATTAGTGTAAGGTTTTCTCATTGCTTTAGCCTTCATGACTAGGTGCTATCCAATTTCTATGTTCCTAATGATGTAATTCAAAGGAGGAATACCTATATTGATCTATTCGTATGCAAGAATACTTTTTTGCATAGTAATTGTATGGTGATGGGTGATTTCAATACCCCCATTTTTCCATTTGAGAAGTAGGGGGTTTTCTAGATCTGTCAGATAGTATGTTGGAGCTTAACTATTTCCTTTATGATTATGATTTGACTTATTTGGACCTTGAGGGTAGTTCTTTTACTTGGTATAATAAATATGTGAGAGAAATCTAATTCAGGTCAGGCTAGATTTCTATTTGGTGTCTACCAACTAGGATTTTTCCTTGCTTTCTTTGTCTTCTCTTTATAGGATTGGCTCTAACCATACTCTAATGCTTCTTCTAATGTGGATGTACCCCACTTAGTTCAAGGATCTTCTCAATATGTGGTGGTATGGTAGGGGTTGTGGTTTTGTTATGTTTAATCTTGCTTTAAAACTCAAAAATCTCAAACTCAATATGAAGGAATGGAGCAAGAGCTATTTTGGTAACATCTTTGAGAAAAAAAGTATCTTAAACATCAACTTAGATAGGTTCAAAAAGATATGGAATCCAATGCTCGAGATTATATTGTTTTCAAAGAAAAGGATTTTTTGAGTGAACTTCATAATATTATTGAAAATGAAGAGGTTTACTAGAAACAAAGATATAGGAATCAATCGCTCTAGGAGGGGGATAAAAACTCTAGGATCTTTCACATGATGGCTTCAAGATAGAGGAAGCAAAACACTATTTTTGAGTTGGTCCTCGATGATGATTTTGTGATGACTTTTGAGGATGATTTGGATCATGTTAATGTTTCCTTCTTTCATACCCTTCTCAACCCTCCCTCGACGGATCATCTAGCGGGTGACATCCTAGATGTTATACCCCTTTCAGTTTCCCAACAAGAGGTTTCTTTTATGGAAAGAGGTTCTTCAGATGATGAGATTTGAGAGGTTGCATTTTTTCTAAGCCCTTTCAAGGCTCCTACGCCCAACTACTTCCCACCTTTCTTTTAGAAGTTTTGGGATATCATTTGTAAGGATGTCTTTGTTGCTATCTCTGAATTCCTTTGTACTGGTAATATTCTCCAATAATTCAATAACACTTGTATTTTTCTCATTCCCAAGCATTTAGGGGCCAAAAAAATATCTAATTTTCAGACTATCAACCTTTTTAACATGGTCTATAAAATTTTCTCCAAGTTAATGATTAATCACATTAATTTTTTTTTTGAACAAATTGATCCATCTTGCTCAAAAAGGCTTTGTTCTAGGGAAGAAAATTATTGATGCTATTATGTTGATGCACGAAACCCTTCACTCCATGGGAAAAAGAAAAAAAGAAAGTATGGATCTTAACTTGGATATTTCCAAAGCCTATGACAAAGTTTCTTCGAATTTTCTATTTGAAGTTCTTTGTAGGTTTGGCTTCTCTGGTAAATTCTTGAAACTCATCCAAGGTTGTGTCAACTCCCCTAGGTTCTTTATGATTATTAATGGTAATCCATAAGGTTTTTTCTCAGCTTCTAGTGGTATCCATCAAGGGTAATCTTTGTCTCCCTATCTCTTTTTAATGATGGCTAATGTTCTTGGCTGCAATTTTCAACACAAATTTCTGAATGGTGCTTTGGCTAGGTTTCCCCCCTCCTCTGTGTCTCAATTGATTTTTCATCAACAATTTGTTGATGATATGATATTTTTGGGGGTCGCTACACTGGGTGAGGCTAAAGGTTGGATTGATATCCTTAAAAAAATTTCTATGGCTTCTAGAAAGTGCATCAATTTCACTAAAAATGCCATATTTTTTCTAAATGCTAGTCTTTATCTTCAAGCAAGGATCTCTAGAATCCTCAATTGCTAGATCCTCCCCCTCCCCTTGATGTATATAGGAATTCTAATCACTGTTGGCAAGGTTGATAATTATTTTTTGTTCAATATTCTAGAAAGAGTTCAAAGAAAGATTGCTGGTTGGAAGGGGACTTTTCTCAGTAATGTTGGTAAGCTCCTCCTTCTCAAATCTACCCTTCAAATTTTGGTGGTATACCTTATGTTTCTATTTTTTATGCATGTTGCATGGTCAAAGAAATTTGAACAAATTCAAAAAATATTTCTTTGGTCGAGGACCAAAGAGAGAAGATGGTTCTCTCTAGTTAATTGGGATACTATGTGCTATAGGAAATGTTACAACTTGGACTTGAAAAAAACAAGATAGATGAACATGGCCCTTATAACTAAAATTTCTTAGAAGATTTTGAACAACCAGAAGGAATGGATATCCATCCTCAAGTACAAGTATTTGCAGGGTCAAGATTTCCTCTCTTTGTTAGAAAATGGTGCTCTCCCTCCTAGCTCTATCATCTGGAACAACCTCTTGAAATCTAGGAATCTGCTCTCTTTGAGCTCCTCTTGGTAGGTCAAATATGTTATGTTAGTCTCTTTGTGGGACAACAATTAGCTTTCATCTTTGGCTCTTGGTCTTCATCTAGTTTTATTTGGGGTGAAGATGGATTTGTGTGCATGGCTAGGGTCTAAGGTTTTTGATTATTTGGACACTTTTGTTGTCCCACCCAAATGGAAGATTGATCCCAATTGGTTTGACCCCCTTGTTTTGCTGCTAAGAGGTTCTTAGGATAGTTAAGAACCACAAATTATTTAACTCCAATTTTTTAGACTCTTTGCTCTATGCAGGTTATAAAAATGGGAATTACTCCATCAATACTGACTACAATATTCTTTTTGTGGACACAGAAAAAGTATCCACATCTTTCCTTGTTCACACCAAGAGGCGAATGAAGGAAGAGGGATCTGATTTTTCAATGCACACATTCAAGAATAGTTTATTGAGATTCCAATGCAATAGATATTTAAATCTGTCAAATGATATTGTTTCTAAGGCTAGAAATTGATAAAGAAGATAAAATATGGATGCAAAACTAAGGAAATACAAGGTGTTTGAAAACAAAGTGTAGTATGCAAGAACACTTAGAAAGATGAATAGAAGAAAAGAATAGGGAAATGAAATAGAAAGCATGCACCTATAAATGTGTTGAAGATTGAAATGAAGACTAGAAATGCTGATGTTTTTGAAAAATTTTCCTACTAGGACTCATTCGCCATTCTGGGCAAATTAGTCCCAGATCTGGAAAACTACATCGAATTCTATTTCAGCCAAATTGGTATCCAAATCTAGAGAAATAATTGACAAACAGATACAGTGGGACTCATTTTCCACTAATGGTGAATGATTCCACTTCTAAATTTTTGAAAATACAAAAGTCGAAATAGAATCCCTTAGTTTGCACTTCAGTTCGTGAAAGGTGTCCGCCTCAAAAACTCTAATTTTTCACACTGTAAATGACTTTCTGTGGATATTTTGCCTTATCCAACTACAATATTTCTACAACAACTTTGCAACTTATCCTTCAATGATTTCCAAACATTTAATGTACCTAAATCTGCAAATACACAAGGAAAGAGAGAGAAATGTTGAATGTTAGGGTATGGGGGTTTGCCTTAGTCAAACCCCTTTTTAGGTAATTAAACCTAAATGAAGAAATAATGTAAGGAATCAAGAAATAATAGAATTATAGACTTTCCATGATGATAGATCTTGAATTTTTGCAGCAATAGATGATGATATTGCTCTTGAATTCCTTAGAAAGCTATCTTGATGACTTGAAATATTAAAACCCTAGCTTGCTTGAATTAAGATAGATGATTAATTATTAATGAATAATGAAGGAATTGTGAATTATCATTTATAAGCTTGTTTAATTTATAGGAAATCCACCTAAAATTCCTATTAATTTTATCCCCAAGGCCGACATGGAGGAAAATTAAACTCAGAACATAATTTTTCCTTCTCAAACCCTGAACATAGCTCAAATGGGACTCATTCACCATTAAGGGAGAATGGGTCCCACCTAGAAGGGACTCATTCTCCCCTAATGGTGAATGGGTCCCACAGGGGCCATTTTGCTAGCTGGAATGTTGGGAACTAAAGAAATTGTGTTTATATGGTGATTTTGTTGGGTACTTGATCAAATTGAGCCTCGGGATGCATAATATAGTGTCATAGGGGCCTATTAATGATTATATAAAGGGTAAATAGAGCCAAGGAAACACATTTCAATGTGAATGTGTGATTAAATACAATTTACAACATAAAATGAGGTCCATATAGCCTAAAAAGGCACAAGATCAAATGTGAATGTGTAAAACACATTACATCACTAGATTAAAGTTAGGTTTAAGTTACAAGCCTTCTAGATTAATGTGAAAATATAATTAAATATATTTTATAATATTGAATTAAGGAAAAAAATAGGTCCATTAAACTTAAATGCTGAATAAAAATCTAGAAAAGTGTGAAATTCTTTTACAACACTTTACAACACCTTTACAATGCATCACTAAATGTATTTTTTTAACTTTGCAAGAGTCCAAGACCTAATTTGGATGTGAAAAACACCTCTCAACACTAAATCAAGACCTCATTAAGTCCAATTTATGATCAATTATTCCCATATCAAGCAAGAGATACTTTTTTCTACGCTACATTTAGCCCCAACTTGAGTGAGAGGATGAACTTGCTTCAAACTCACTCTAAAGTAGACATTCAAGAGAGGTACAAGTGTACCAATGTAGATGGATTAGGATGACAAAGATCAAGAAGACAGTCAAGCCCTTAGGATTCAAAATCCTAATTCAAACCAACATAAGTGAAAAAGGACATAGGCAAGGTTTAGCAAAACAAGACATGCTATCATGCAATGGAAATGACTAGAAGGAAGAGAAGAGATAAAAAAAGGTTGATCAAGCTTTGAACATTTTTCCAACATGATGTGGATCAGATCTAGGATGTTTGTCTGAAAAGAGATGCATACTCACTTTGAGGCGACGAAAATCTTGGTTGTCTGCCAGGTGAGAAGTCCTAGAAGGTTAGGAACACACACTTATGGCTGGTATGCACTCACACTCACACAAGTGGCTATGGGGAAAGTCCTGCCTCAGAATGGGCTTCCCTCTCAACCATACCAAAGTTATACCTCCTAATAACTTTATTAAGGAACCACAAAAGAAAATTATTTTGAATTTTATGTAAAGATTTTCCTATAGGGGATTTTTCTTTATTCGTGCAAGGTGTCATCTTAGGGAAAATTGTACCTAATGTTTCCAAGAGAGGATGTGTCAAAGAAGTATCATGCTCTTGGAGTGAATCAAGCCCAATGACACTACCAAGAAAATGACACATTGCAAGAAGAAAGAAATCACACAATGAAACATGATGAGTGTCAGCATATGCCCCCACTTTAAAGTGGTTGCTAACACCATTACTGTGAGAAATTACTTTAAAGTAGAAGAAGATATGAGAGATTATTCGAGAAGCCCTACGCCAAGTCATATGTTTCTGATAAGCTACATCATGAAAAAGGTAGTATGTCACATGTGAGCCAACCTAAGGCATGTCATCCACTTTCCAAGCTTGCTCTTATATGTTCATGAAAGGTTAATGGCTATCCAAAAGAGTGAATGACAAGGGACATATACAAGGACAAGGCTACCTAACCCCTTGTCCCCACTTAGTGCAGAACAAGGGTGAGCCAAAATGATTGATAAGATGCATGGTAGAGTGAAAATCAATAACAATTAGAGGATTGACATGCCTCCACATAAGGGAAAGCACCAAAATCCTTAAGATGTTTGATTTTACTACTCAAATCCTTTCATTCATTAGTAGAATGACCATGAACTCTATGATATGTGCAAAATGAGGTCTTGTAATAGAATTTCTTTCAAGTTCTTTGAGGAAGGGATATCATGTGATCTTGGAGGAGTATCAAAAAGATACCCTCTTGATCAATGATAGAAGGTGTTCCTTTATTATGTGAAAAAGGTTTCTCTTGCTTCTAAGTAGAAGATGTCATATGTACACAAGACTCTTTATATTGTGAGATTTTGTTCTCTCCTTTGTGGGAGGGTGTAAAATCTAACAAATTCAAATATTTAGTCTTTTGCGAGATAATATTTACATTAAGTGAAGATTTATTTGTTTGTTTCATTTCTTGCAAAGGATAACTCTCAAGACCACTAGTTTCTATTAGTTTAGGATGCTTTACAGTTAAAGTTGGCTTAGAATAATGTTGTGTGAGAGTGTTGATGTTGAGTTAAGGCTTGGTTATTTCTATCAAAGGACAATAACCAAGACCATGAGTTGTTTCTTGTGTCTTAGGCTCAATGGGGACACACATACCTTGTTCTCTAGCACTGGTCATATCCTTTTTCACTATATCCAAGTTGTTTCATAAGCTCATAACCTTTTCCATAAAGCATTTTCATTGGTTTGGGAGCGGGTGGTTGTTCATGGTTAAGTTCGTCAAAGTTTGTTGTGTAATTTTATTTTTCTTCTAAAGTGGTTGAGGTGGATGCTTTCGAAGTGTCTTCCAAATTTTGTGTCGACATTATAGCTTTTTCATGTCCCTTATTGGAATATTTGTTGATGATCTTGTATTCTCCCATTAATGTATGTTAAAAATTTAAGGAACCCCAATCATCTTCTAATAGCTTTGTGCCTTCGTCAATGTGTTTTTCTTTACAGTCTTTTTGTTGCACAGGTTCCACTTGAGTGGTTGGTGTTAATGTTGGCAAGGTATTTTCTTTGTTTTTCTCAAGTTGTAAGACACTATAAGGCTTAGGATCAACATCAAGTGTGTACACTTGTTTGTTGTAGATGTATTTCATTTTACAATGAAGAGTAGAAGGCACCCCATTCATTGCATGAATCCATGGTCTGCCTAAGAGAAGATTACAGGAAATTTCATCAGGCATAAAATGAATTGGTGTATCCAATGTATCCTTTCCAACTATAAGAGGTAAATGATCAACCAAAGCGGTTTCTTTTCAACATTGTCAAATCCTTTAAGAGATAAAGAATCAGGTCAGATGTTTGATTTATCAATTGCAAGCCTATCCAAAAGGCTCACACTAAACACATTAAGGGCATAGCCGGTATCAACAAGAGTTATCTTCATCTATTTTTGTTTGTATTGAGCTATGATAATGAGAGCATCATTTCGTTTTTGAACTTCCAAAGATTGGATTTCACATTGGTGGAAAAAATTGTCATTGTTTATTCCTTGAATCATGGATGCTATGTCATTTGGTTGCATATTAGAAGGGATGGGAACTTATTGCAAGGCTGCTTGAATCATGTTGTGGTAGTGAGGGGAGGCTTGAATAAGGTCCCATTAGGATGTCTTAGCAAGAGTATTCTTTAGTTGTTCAATAAGATTTTACTCCTTTCCACTTTGTGGAGGTAAACGAGGACCTGGTAAGATGGAATTAAGAAAAGGTAAGGTTGTTGGGGTTGGTTGTTTTAGTTGTGGATTATTTCTAGTGTCATATGTATGATCAATGGTATTATGGCTTAGTTGTTGTGAAACATTTTTTTTTAGGTGGGTAAAGGATGAGTTCGGGTTTGTTTTGATTTTGTTGCTTGTGTGATGGTGGGTAAAGGATGAGTTAAGGTTGAATAATATTAACTCCAGAACCCTTAGTGAAGGAGATTCCAATGTTGCCACATCATCTTCTTCTAAGGACACTATATCATTATTGTCATTGTTAGCCTTTTCTTGCACCATGATATTTTTCCTAAGAGGAAATTTTGGGGAAGAACTACAAGCCAATGTTCTTGAAATGCAAGAGTAGGCTCTTCTAAAATGACTTCATCACAAGTAGGGGAATGATCAATGGGTGGATTTTCTTGTTGATCGATAGTGGGGAAATTAGGAGAAGAATCTATTTGATTGTTCGCTGTCTCTAAGGTCTCATTCTCGTGTTCCATATTATCTACCCTAGTAGGAGAGCTTGTAATATTTTCATCCAAGGTTGAAGTTTGTAAAATGGCTTCATCATAATTAGGGGAGCATCAAGAGAAGGACCACCATGATTTTCAAATAGATTGTCCCAAATGGTAGGAGCATTAGGGAAGGGAGGATCAAGGTTCTCATGACTCTTAATAGGTATATCTTCTAACACCAACCTATCCTCTTTGCATCAAGGAGGAATATTAGGAGGACAATTGTGATTGTCATGGTTAGGGAAACTAGGCAAGGTGATGTTTATAAATGTTTCTATAATCTCATATTATTTTTTTCTAATGTTGTCCAAAGGTGAAAGAGGAGAGGGAAAATCAAGAATATCAATTCTTGTATCTTATTTCACCAAGATACCTTCTTCACTAATAGGAGAGGTATTTGGAGAAGAAAAAGTATGCTTGTTATGATTTTATACACCAGCATCCTCTTGTGTTATGACATTCTTACAAAATTGATAGCTACTAGGAGGGTATGCAACATGCTTATCAAACGTTTTACTTTTTTGTCCTAGATTATGCCCATGAGTAGAGAAAGTAGAATCATACAAGCCACTTGATATTTGAGAAACAGTAAATTCTTGAAAGGAACACATGCTAACATGAGAAGGTAAATAAAGTGCAATGTAATAAATTAAAGTGAAATTTTTAAATGCAAGTTTCAAATGTGAAATAAGATAATATGCTAATTACATTATGCAACAACCTGAAAGATGAAATGTTGTAGATGAAAATTTTGAAATGGATCCATGCATGAAATGAGCTAATTTAAGATAAATATAATGAAATGCATGTTATAGAAACTTAGTTAACTAATATAGATAGGTAATGGAAACAAACATAAGTGCAAAAACAAGGTTTTTAGTGCTATGAAAGGCAGTTTCAGGGGTTGAAAGGGACTAATTCTCCCAAGGAGGCGAATAAGTCAGTGGGGAGTTTTTTTTTAATTTTCATATTTTTTTGATTGATTTTTTATGTTTTTTGTGTTGTATGATGCAAACCTAAGATGAAAATGTGGAATTTTAAAAAAAATTAATGATTTAAGATGCCAAAAAAGAAACCTATATGCACTTTAACTAATGCAAAAGTTTGAAATCCTAGATGCAAATTAACTAATACAAACCCTAATGCAAAGTCAATGCATTCTAGATCTAGTGTGAGGATTGACTCCTATTTAGAAAAGAGGGAAATCAAAAGTCGGGTTCACCAAAATTTGGACATGGAAAAAGTATCCACATCTTTTCTTGTTCACACCAAGAGAGGGAATGAAGGAAGATGGATCCAATTTCTCAATGCACACATTCAAGAACAATTATGTGAGATTCTAATGTAATAGAGATTGAAATATTTCAAAGTAGATTGTTCCTAAGGCTAGAAATTTATAAAGAAGATAAACTATGGACACAAAAATAAGGAAATGCAAGGTGTTTGAAAACATAGTGTAATATTCAAAAACAATTAAAAAGATGAACATAAAAACATAATAGGGAAATGAAATAGAAAACATGCACTTGAAAATGTGTTGAATATTTGAATGAAGACTAGAAATGTTGTTGATCATGAGAATTTGGCCTACTAGGACTCATTAACCATGCTGGGAAAATTAGTCCTAAAACTAGAAAACTACAACAAAGTTTGTTTCAGCTAAATTCATACCCAAATCTTCAGAAATCATTGAAAAATAGGTAGAGTGAGACTCATTCACCACTAATGGTGAATGAGTTCACTTCTAAATTTTTGAAAATTCAAAAGTGGAAATATAATTCCTCGATCTACACTTCAGGTCTTGACAGGTGTCCACCTTTGAAACCCTAATTTCCTACATTGTAAGTGAATTTTTGTGGATATTATACCTTAGCCAACAAGGATATGTCCTCAACAAATTTTCAACTTATCCTTCAATGATTACCAAACCTTTAATGTACCTAATTTGCAAACAGATAAGGAAAGAGAGAGAAATGTTGAATGGTAGGGCATGGGGGTTTTCCTTGGTCAAACCCCTTTTTAGGTAATTAAACCAAAATGAAGAAATAATGTAAGGAAGCATGAGATAGGGAATTAGATACTTTCCATGAAGATAGATCTTGAATTTTTGCAGCAATAGATGAAGATTCTTCCCTCGAATGCCTTAGAAAGCTATCTTGATGACTTGAAATGTTAAAACCCTAGCTTGCTTGACTTGAGATAGATGATGAATGATGAATGAATAATGAATGAGTTGTGAATTAGTGTTTAGAATTTGTGTATTTATAGGAAATCTACCTAAAATTCCCATTAATTTCATCCCCAAGGTCGACATGGAGGAAAATTAAACTCAAAACCTATTTTTTCTTGCTCAAACATCAAAAATAGCTCAAATGGGACTCATTAACTATCAAGGAAAAATGGGTCCTACCTGGATAGGAATCATTCACCCCTAATGGTGAATGGGTCCCACATGGGCCATTCTACTAGTTGGAATGCTGGAAAGTGAAGAAATGAGGTTTATATGGTGATTTTTTCAGGTACTTGATGAAATTGAGCCTCAAAATGCACAATATAGGGTCATAGGGATCTATTAATGATGATATAAAGGGTAAATAGGGTCAAGGACATAAATTTCAATGTGAAAGTGTGATTAAATACACTTTACAACATAAAATGAGGTCCATATATCCTAAAAAGGCACAACGTCCAATGTGAATGTGTAAAAAATATTAGAACACTAGATTAAAGTTACGTTTAATTTATGAGCATTCTAGATTAATGTGAAAATATAATTAAATATATTCTACAATATTGAATTAAAAAAAATAGGTCCATTCTAGAATTCAATGCTTAATAGAAGTCTAAACGAGTGTGAAAGTCTTTTACAACACTTTACAACACCTTTACAAGACATCGTTAAATATATTTTATTTAGTTTGAAAAATTCTAAGACATAATGTGGATGTACAAAAAAACCTCTCAATACTAAATCGAGATCTCATTAAGTCTAATTTATCATCAATTATTCCCATATCAAGCAATAGATACTTTTTTCTATGCTACACTTTCGAGAACCTAGGATCCCATTTTTGACTGTCTATCATAAAATGATTCTCACCTTGGAGAATATGTAGAAGAAAGTATTACATCTTGGTAACTGGTGTTTCTTTCATGAGAAGGAAGCTGGCTCAATTTCACACCTACTCTTCCACTGTACATACTCCTGGTAGGTTAGACAAAATATCCAATCCCTTTTCAATTTCTATTAGGTTTGGAAGAAGGATGTTAAAGGTATTTTGGAAAGTTGGTACCTGCCTATCTCCCACACTATGGTGGTTGAGCTCTGATGACAATCTCTTTTCTTTACTAGCTGGTCACTCTAGAAGGAGCACAATAACAAGGATTTTAGAGACTAAAAGTTTCCTTGGTTAGTGGTTTCCAACAATGTTATTAGCCAGGTTGTTGAGAATATTTCCTCAACCTCTTGCAAGCCCAAATGTAATCCTAATAACCTGGAGGTGCCTATTGTTTTAGCTTCAAGCCTATTTGAGATCTTGAATCTCTTTTCTCTCACCTTATGCCAGGTAGGAGCAATACTCCATGTCCCCCCAAACTTGTATAGCTTAAGTTTAACTTTGACAACTCAAATAAACCTAGCTTAGGTTGGGTAGGTGGGGGTGGGGTCATTTGTGATCACATGGGTAACTTAATTTTGGATTATGTGGTAAACCTGGGGGTGCAATGGTACAACTTTACAAAGGTAGCGGTGGCTTCTCATGGAATTTAGATTGTCACTAAATATTGGCTTTCGAATTTGGGTGTCAATTATAGGGTCATGAATGTCAGGGACCCCATGTCATCTACTCATAATCTAATGATTTTTCTCATAATTTGTAGGGCTATTGATGTGTTTATAAATGATAGTAAAGTTGTTGACGTGCTTGCTATCATTGGAACCTTCACACTAAATTTAGTAATATGGGATAATATTTGTCATATCTTTGGGCATGTGTGAAAATTATTGAATGATGATGTCAAAGTACTACCAAATTGAGATCGAGCTAGATTTTCTATCACCTCTCTTTGTATTTTCCACAAGTTTCACTTATGGAAGTAAATTGCTTTAAGCAGTCTTTTCATAAATTCATTTATATGTGCCTCTCGAATTCACATTGGTATTTCTACATACTATATTTTTTTGCTCTGTATTTTATGAATTTTTACATGGGAGGTGAACTCGCACATGAAGAACCTATTAATTTTAAGATGTGGAAACAACACAAGGAATTTTAGCCCATCATTCAATGGGGCAATCTAGCCTTGTATGTGGAAGGAATGCTGGGGCATGACCCCAAGCTCTCTGTTGTATTTGTTAACTCCTCGACAAATAACACTATCAATGTTAATGGGTATTCCTTCATAGTGACTACTAAGATTATTGTGAAGTTGATAGGGATTTTGTTGGAGGGTGTTTGCATTCCTTGTAATCCCAATGCCAACTATTAGAAAGACATAGACTAATTTTTGAAAAAGGGTGAAAAAGTGAATCGACTCCAAAATGAATTCAATTTTGCTGACCTCTGCAATGTTTAGAGTAAGGCTACAAAATTCCTCATGAGGTATGTTATGCTTGAGGGATAATTCCATCACTTTCATTCTAATTAATTTCCAATGGTTAACCACCTTTGATATAATATAAAGATGAAATTTCCCTTTCAGATTTGGTCTTTTCTGAAATAATCTATTAAAAATGTTCAAGGTAAAAGTAGGAATTTACCCATTCACTAGGGCCTTGTCTTTCATCTCTGTCAGTATAAGGCCATTGTGTTACCCTCACCTACCACTATTAAAAAGAAAACTTTGGACATTCGTGACCCTACAATGGACCCTAGTCTCTCTATTTACCTAGACGAAACCCATCCAACTTCTCGTCATTTCACTCACGCCGATGATAAAACCCCTACTAATGAGGAAACCTCCCTGACCCCATTAAAGTTCCTCCCTTATCCGATCCCACTCCTATTTCTATGTTTGGGTCTGACGAGTCAGAAAACTTAGATGATGAGTCATGGAATCCTACCCCCACCAATTCCCCCCCACACACCCCTATTCATGTAGAGGTTTTCTATATCCTTAACACCTCATATTATTAACCTTAGGGCCATCAAAATTCCCTTAATTTCTGCATCAATTTGGAGGGGACTCATGCTAAATCCAAGGTGTGTTTTGACATTCATGCTCTTAGTGACCCCCTTTGCAAAAACAATAATGAAATTTTAGAGATGGTTAATTCCCAAAATGACATTCTTAAATGGATCTTGGGTTAGTTGGTTATTGCCAAAGAGAGAGCCCAAGTTCTAGAAAATAAGGTGCTACAATAGCCATTGGGAAATTATAGCCTCTCTGGCTAAGTCATTTTAGCATTAGGCTAGATGGGATAAGGAGTTGAAAGAGTTGAGATATTTTGTTGGCATGAAGGAGGAAAAAAATAATTTAGAAATGGAGATTGATGCTATAAGAAGGAACCGGGAAAAAACCATTGAATTCCTCAATGTCATAATTGATTATAGTAAGGTGACCATGAATAAAACTACCCTCAACATTCAAATATTTCAACAAGAGATTAGGAAGGGATAGGGAAAATGAGTGGTTGAGGAAGTGATGATGGTCACAAGTAGAACAAAGGTAATATGGTGGATAACTCAGCTCTAGATGATGTAGTGGATAATCACGCTATGAAAAATGGTCCTTTTTATTTTATGGAGAAGCTCAACTTCCTAGCTCAGGAGTGCAAGGAAATTAATGGTCTCAAGTTTCTGGGAGACTGCAGGTGTTTTGTGGTCCCATGTTGATCTTTTTTGTTTTGTCATTGTTTCTTTTTGTAGGTCAGATTGTTTAAGTTTTAGTTTAAGCTTTAGTTTTTTAGGTGTTTCACTTCTCATGATCCCATGATTTGTCTTAATGATTGTTTTTTAATGGATATTGTCCCTTCCAGTCTTAATCTAATCAAAACCATAGTAACAAGATGTGTAAAAATAAATAACTATGAAAAACCAATGCAAATTACTTATAGTTATGAAAATATGAACAATGAATACAAAATACAAATACTTAATGAAATCATACCTTAATATACTATAATAGAAAATTATTCCACAACCTTGACTTATCAATGGTGTAATGTGATCCTAAAAAATTGGATATACATACCTATCCACCCTATCTAAGTAGGTTTATGGCCCATAGAGAGAGAGATAGATTTTCAATCATTCCAACCAATCATACACAAGGTAACTACCCATTAATTATTCACTAAAGGAACTCCTACCATAGTAACTTTAAGTATAACTTTTCACAATAGGGTATATGAAACTTTGACAATGGATTTATTCAAATTTCTTACTTATTGTTCATTACAATTCTATTTTCCCACTTATCTATCAGATGAATAAATACAAAATATTTCCAATAACCTACATGATACAACCTTTAAGAGTCACACACCACTAGAGGAAATAATACAACCTTCTAGAGTAACATTTGACATCCATTACCTACATGTTGAGGCACTAAAGCCTACATGCCACAAGCATAATTCATCTAGGCTTATAGAATAACATGATGCATTCATCACCTATATCCTACTAGGACTAAGGTAAAAATGCCATTAGTGATGACCATCCCACTCTCTATAGGGTATGAGTATGAAACATAGGGAAATGGAAACCTTTTAGTTTTCACCTTAGGGTTTGAAAGCTTTCTAAAATGTTTAGTTGGGGAGTGGATTGAGGTGAAGGGGAAATGAAATGGATTTGAAATATAAATGTGGAATTATTGTTTGGTATATTTGAATAAGGTATGTGATTGAGTTACAAATTGATAGGTGATTCAAGTAATGCTTAATAAAATCTAGAAATTTTCTAAGGATGAAATGTAATGATCTAACTAGGCTAAATAGTGCAATATACTATTCTAAGGAAAATACAAAAAATATAGAAACTCAAAGATAGATTCATAAAATAAAAATGACCAAAGTAGACACTGTGTACCTACAATTCAAATTTGGTGCTGAAAATGGAGGACACAGGCACTTAGGGTGTTAGTGTGCTTGTAGTTATTTTTAAGAACTATCTTCACAGTCCTTTGATGTTATATTAGAGCCTTCTATTTTAGCCTACAAATTTGTCAGATCATTGCTAGATAGTGTAGTAGGTGAGTTTCGGTGAGTTGACAAGGTGTAGGATTTCAATTGTAACAATGAACAATTTATCCACAAACGTCTTTTGAAATCCTCTTCAAACCTAAGATATACACATTCAAAAAGAGAAGGCATGTTCCATTTCTTGGCTTTCCCTAGTCAAACCTTGTGTTAGTATTTCCACTTCTGCAATGGCAATGTAAATAATAAAATGATAATGGGTAGGGAGGAATAATGAAATCACAAACTTATACAACTCACATCCCTTCAATGACTTCCTTGAAGGGATGAATTTATGCACATCACCTCAAGGTATTAGATCTTGCTTGTTTTATTTTATTGAATGCTTTGGAGACCTGCAAAAGTGTTAGCCTTCAAAAAACAATGACAACATCAACACACATAAACTCACATAATATTTGACATGATGTTGGATCTTGAATTGCTATAATAAATATTTGAAATGCTTCTCTTGACTTGATTGATAGTTCTCTTTTTCATAAGTTCAAACTATAGTTTTCTAGATCTCTCTTGCTAGTTATCAAAATGATGCAATAACTAGGTATTATAGGAATTTATCCAATTTCCTGAAAATTAAATCTTGATGGTCAACTTTAGACAATTGAATTGGAAATAATAAATTATCATCAACATATTTGATATCAAAGACAACATAGGAGGACACTCACACCTAAGACATGAGTTTATTCAATGGACATTTAGTTTTGGGGGTAAGGTATATGATAAAGGGGATTGTTTCATGCTTCTAATTCATCAATAATTGTTAAAAATGGACCATAGACTGTATAATTTAGGAAATTAAATACTCAATTAGGTCAAATAATTTAAGGGGGAGAAAAATAGAAACTAAAATTTTCAAGGGTGATAATTTACAATGGTACATTTATCCCCTACTTTAGTGAGAGTATGAATTATTCCCAAACTCACACTAAAGTAAAAATTATGTCAAGAGAGGTCCAATCATACAAATGTTGAAGAGATTGGATGACCAAGGATCTAGGGGGAGTGGACATGCCCCAAAGATCCAAGAATCCATGGAAAACCAACATGAGCACAAAGGAAGACACATATGTATGATATACAACAAGACAACATAAACAAACATAAAATGCTAAGATGAAATGTAAAAAAGAGGTTATGGATTATCAAAGTCTAGAAAATTGTGTTCCACATGACTCACACAATAGAAATTTATGATATTTTATAAGTGAATCACAAATGAGTAGGTAACATGAGCTAGTGGAGTTTGATATTCACTAGGTGAGCCCATTAGACAAGGTAAAATGAGAAACACACTAGGTCTAGTGAAGTTTTCTATTCACTAGGTGTGCACCCATGTCAATCATACAAAGATTTATTCTCCTTGATAACTCTAATAAGGTGCCATAAAATGATCAAAATGTTTTTCCAGTACACCACTAATTTCAACACCTATGAATGAGGCAAATAGAAAATACCAATGTTAATGCACCACTGAGTCCAACGCATGTGAAAAAAGTGAAGGAAACAATGCTAGTGTATGCCCCACCTTAAAGAAATTGATAAACACCATGTTGTGGACAATTTATTTAAGTAGAAAAATCATAAATTTCATGAAACAAAAATTCAAAAGAGCTTATTTTTAAAGCCCTATGACAATGATATGTTTCCAAATAAAGCTACATATGGATAAGGGTTTTCTCTGAAATGTAGTGAATCATGGAATATGAACACATAAGGGATTAATGAATCATGGGTCAATATACAAATTTTATAAAGTTATATAATAGAGCTTTAAATTGACATCATTCCCAAAATAATCATGGAACAATGAACATAATGGAGGAATGACATATAGAGAGAAGACAAACAAAATTCTAGGTCAGCATGGAAGAGACCAAAATGTCTCAATGCCTTGCATCATCCCCAAAAAGAAAACACAAGACCAAAGGCAAAAGATAATGTTTACAACACATAGAAGAATGAATATACAAATAGAAGAATGTGAAGACAGATTCATTTCCTTTGTATCCTTGTTCCAAAAAAGCAACAAGATTCATCCAAAGGAAAAAAGGCATTCCAAGCAACATGACATGAGAAATCACATCACATGCAAGAAAAAAAAAATCATGAAAAAAATTTAAAGATTATTGCACATGTGAGTTGACCTAAATGAGGTCACCAACATCTTGATCTTGATTATCATATAGGGAAGGAAGAGAACTAGCTAATAGGATAACAACAAGTGTCATACTAGGAGCATCTCTAGGTTCAACATTTGGTAGATCACTCTCATTAGGAGGACCATCATAGTTCCCTCCATCTAAATTCATTTTCTTTGAAAACAACACATTAAGCTCATTATGGACTTGTTCATCAATTTTAGCATTTTCATCTTCATCATCCAAGTTAATAAAAATGGGAGGTTTTATAAAATGGTAGTTTTATATATTCTATTCATTTATTTCTTTGGTTCTGTGTATTTTTTTGGTGAAATTTATTGTTCTTCTTGACTTGTTTGCATAGTGTTTGATTATCATGCATAGTTTTATTATTTTCTTCCAATTGACGAGTAATAGCACAATGCCTATGCCTACACTCTTCAACATTTTTATTTCTTCTTGCATGAATTTCCATTTGTACAGTAGGAGTAGTTTTTTCAATCATTGTTTTCTTTTCCTCCCTTAAGGGAGAAACTAAAGGAACCATTGGGGGTTGGGAAACCAACATATCTTTAGTTCTATACACTTATTTTACCTTTGGAGGCATAAAAGGAATCATTTGATTACCTCTGGGTATTTTATATGATATGGGTGGAGGAACTACGATATATTTACCTTAGATACTTGGAAGGATCTTTGATTTGGTCATAGGTTCATCTATAACTAGTGAAGGAGGAGGAAAAACCATGGTTTTATCATGTTCAGGAATATTGGTAACAGATAACTCTGTTATGTGATTTACCTTAAACTTTTGATATGACCTAAAAAAGAAATCTTCATGAGGCTTCGTAGGTTCCATGGGTTAAGGCCAAAATAAATATAATGAAAATTTCCCATATGAGGATAAGGGATTAAACCCACTATGACCCACTATAAAATTTGGTTTTCATATCGAAACTTTATGTACTTGTGACTAACAAACAAGATGAAATTCATGGAGCATAGCCATAAGGTTCATGCACAAAGAATATTTTTTTTGTGATCACATTCTCTACACACAAGACTAATGAGTATCCCACTTGTAGGCTTGTCATTAATATGTCTAGCAATGTAGAGAGGACCATCAGGTGCATGTATGGATGCATCAATATGGGTGAAAGTAATGTTGGGAAACAAAGTGTTTTGGCCCTTACGAGGATGAATGTCTATGAGTGTGATCACGTCTTGTAGGCCATCCTCATCACCACTCTTATTATCATTTTTATCATTATTCATGTCATCAATTTTATCAATATTCATCTCTTAATTCTTAACATCACAAGGAAGATGTGTATGTAACTTGATAAATATCTTGTTTTGTTCTTGAAGGTTGATCATTTTTTTTGAGTTACAAATTTGAATTTTCCAGTAGGATGAGATAAATATGCCTCTTTATATTGAATAACTAAGCTTTGGTAATCATGAAGGGTAGTATAAAAATGTATAAAGGATGGATAATTCATCAATAATATTTTATCACTTATGTTAGGTTGCAAGTTTTTAATGAACACCCTTTGAACATCCACATCAACAAGAGTAAGATTTTTTTGTGAGTAAACCAACTTATAATATTCTATAAATTTATTCACTTGTTCATGTTTCCTTGTTTGCATCACACTAAATAAATTAATGTAAATTTAGGTCCAATATTGACTTGGTTTAATATTGGAGGAATGCATCAACAAGTTTGTTAAGTGAGTGGATTGGGTTATTCGGAAATGAACAAAACCATTCAAAATCCATGTATTTCAATGACCTAGGAAATAGTTTAGGTAGAATTTTATCCTAAAAAATGAAGTCACTACACAAGGAAATATATGCTGATATATGATTACTAGGGTCTCCTTTACCATTGTACATCTCAAATTAGGGTATCTCTATGTTTTGTGGAATTGGTGTTTTACATATTCCCAATGACAATGAGATCTTATTGACATATTTTAATGGTTTTCCATTTTTTTTTTGGCTCAAGTTTGAAGTTTTTAGTTGAACTAAGGTTAGATTTTGCAAAATTTTGTTAGTTACTAAGTTGTTGGTTGAAATGTTGGGGAATATGGTGAATATGGTGGGATTGTGTATGTGCTTGGTGGACTACTATGTTGTAAGTTTATGCGAGGGGATGGAACTTGAGATGGTACATGATAAATTCAAATCTTAGAGAGAACCAAGCTAGAAATTTTATAAGATTTCAAGTGCAAGTTTATAAAAGAAAAGATTATGATCAAGGGCATTCAAGATCAAATTTATGAATTATTTATGGAAATAATCAAGATCTCAAGCATCATGTCAAGGTCTTAAGAATCATGCATATTTTTCAACTAACATTGTGATGTAGGTTTAAAAAATTCAAGTTGTGATCAGGTGAAAATATTGTTCTAGAAATGAGCAACAACAAAAGAAATGCATGAAACAAAGTAAACACCTAACACCTCAAGATAGGGTAAAAATGTTGAACTTAACAAAATAGATGAAAGCATTATACCTTGCTAAGTTGTTCCTTTGGTTGGCCCTTTATTTTTGATGTTGTGTATGCTCCTTGGATGGAAAATGAGAGTGAGGATGCAAGATGGTTGAAAAATGGATGATGATGGATGCAAATGCTATGGTGAAAGAAAAATGTGAAAATATGGCTAAGTGCGGCTTCAAATCACAAAATTTTAAGATTTTGGCTATAGAATGCAAAAGTCTCAAAATGAGAGAAAAGAGGGGGTATTTATAGAGGAAGTTGAATTCTCTAGAGAATTCAACGGTTGAAATTAAACCAACAAAGTGAAGAAGAAGGGCTATGATGAGTTGAGAACTCACAAGCCCTCACATCTTGACATGTGGAATGTGAGATGGCTTAGAAATGGTGATGTGTAAATGAAGTGGAAGGAGGAAAAGTACTTTGTAAGTACCTTGGGGGATGAAAAGATTTCCTCAAGAAGGAAATTCTTGTTTCCAAGTGGGAATGAAAGTGACTTTTGAGGAATTTTAGAATTCCTCAAAAATATCCATGGGAAAAGGGAAAGTACTTGGAGAAATAAATGTGAATTAAAAATTCACATACTTGCAAGGATCTCATGGACAAGACAAGGTACCAAAAAGGGAAGCATTTGTCCTCATGTGACTTGATGTTGTTGGAAAATGTGTCTGAAACTTACTGACATGAAACCTCTAAAAGAGGAAAGTCAGTGTGACATTCTTACTGTCTAGCCGACTAGCAGCTGTGTAACCTTGTGGAATGCTCAGGTTGCCAAGACCTTGTTCCTATCTTTTCGACTGGAGTTATCGCTGAGACTTTCTTGTCACTGTGATGTTTCCATCTCTTTCCACCTGAGCAGATCTCTTGCTGACGGGTTGGTGTCTAATGGTTATCGGGGAGACTTATGGTGACAGAAGTCATCGGGGAGAGACTTGAACATTCGGTATAACTCATCCCAACAAGATACGTCTTACTAATGGTTATACACTCAAAGTCATCAGGGTGACATGGAGGCTTGGTAAGAACTCTTTCTGATGGATGATTGTCTCGCCAATGGTATGATTTGTTGTCGTTATGACTCCTGGAGAAGGATGGACTCGGGGTGACTTGGAACCTGTGGAGTGACTCTTAGGGACAGCCCGAGTCTTGTCGACGGATGTTCATATCGGTATGAATTGAGGGCTCATTATGACTCATAGTGACTAGTGATTTTCTGGGCGATGGGCTTGTTGAGAATGTCAGTGAAAGGTCTCGCCGATAGCGGTAGTCTTGTCGATAGCGCTACATGTGTTGGTCATCGGTACGAAGTCTCAACAATATGGCTTGTCTTGCTGACCGCTTTGCAAGATGAACATCAGTATGACCTCTCGTTGATAGCGATGGTCTTCCTGATAGAGTTACATGCAGTAGATATTGGTATGATGTCTTAGCGATAGGGTCATTCTGAGCCACAACTTTTGAACTCATTGTAACCTCTTGTCGAAGGTGATGACTCTGGCCAATATCGACAATTGGGTATTATGGCATCGGGGAGACATGACTAGTGTCTCAATGACATGCAACATAGTTTGAACACCTTGACCATTTGTCTATCCTACGTGGTTTGTCTTCGATGAATCAGTGAAGAAGAATGGTAACCACTAGCAGTTGGATGGTTATGGCCATTTCTATGAGGAAGATCAACAGACTGTGAATGACATGGATATACTCAAAGATTGAAGACGATGATCAGTTGAGTGAACGGTTCGATGAATAGGTCGATGTGTGATCAGTGTGTGTGAATTCAATTGAGAGTACATTGTAAATGGGATGTTTTGTACAAGGTTGATCAAGGAATTATGCTGTTGTAAATTGACATCAGAAAGATAAGTCTGATCTCTATATGCAATTTCCATTACTGTAGTACAAAGAGGCTTTTCTTGGTGTTGTGGGTTTTTCTCTCGTAAGGGTTTTCCCACATAAATCTGGTGTTCATCTGTGTATTTTTTATTTCTCTATTTCTATTATTTCTTTCAAGTGTATCTTAATTGGACTCTAATTGAAAATTTAAAGTCACCTCTCCATTCTTCCCTGACGTTTTGACGTTAGGAGAGTTAGTTTCACACCTTAGCTTTCCTTACAAGTGGTATCAGAGCCTGGCTAGTTGTGTTATCCTTGTGGTTACGTTGGGTTTTTTATGTCAATTCTGTTCAGTGGTAGTTTGGTAGAAGTTTGGTAATTCGAATTATAGGTTAAGATGGAAAGCACATCAGGAAAGATTGAGATTGACAAAATTCAATGGAAACAATTTTGAGTTGTGGAAACTTAAAATGGAAGATCTATTGGTTGATCGTGATCTTTGGATTGTTGTGTCTGGAATGAAGCCTATAGGCATGAAGCAAGAGGATTGGGACCTTGCAGATAGAAAATAAAAGGGGTTGATAAGGCTCTGTTTAGTAGACTCTATTCTTTTGAATGTTCATGAAGAAAAGACTACATCTTCCTTGTGGAAAAGACTGGCAGCTATTTATCAGGGTAAGTCCTTGGTGGATAAATTGTTCTTGAGGAAGAAGCTGTACACTTTGAGAATGCAGGAGGGAGGGTCTATTGCTGATCATTTTAATGCTTTCAACATGCTGATTGCATAGTTAGCATCTGTGGGTGTAAAGATTGATGAAGAAGATCATTGTATGTTGTTATTAAGTTCTTTGCCAGATTCTTGGGATCACTTGGTGATGGCTATTGGGAGCACGACATCCACTTTTAAGATGGAAGATGTTGTTGCTTCTTTGTTATCAAAAGAGATGAGAAGGAAATCTTTTGAGATGGCGAAGGAGGCTCTTGTTGTTAGAGGCAGATAAAAGGAAAAAGGCAAGAAGAAGGACAAGAAGTCCAAATCAAAATCAGAAGGGAGATCAAAGTCTCCTATCAAGAACTCCAAGGTGAAGTGCTGGAATTGTGGGAAACCTGGTCATGTCTGAAAGGATTATAAAGAGGAGAAAAAGAAGAAGAAGAAGAATTCTTCTGACAATGATTCTTCTCAAAGTGATGAAAATTCCTTCATTACAACCTTGGCTACACAGGCATTAGATGATGTCTGGTTGATTGATTTTGGAGCATCTTTCCACATGACATCTCATAGAGACTGGTTCACGAAGTATCAAAAATACGATGGTGGAAAGGTGTATTTGGAAAGTGATTCATCTTTGGAAATAGTTGGTTGTGGAGGAGTCATAATTCAATTCCCTGATGGAAGAGTAAAGGGAATCAATGATGTAATGCATATACCAAGTCTGGCTCAAAATTTACTTTCTATTAGTAAGCTGAATGATATTGGAGTGCAAGTCACATTCTCTAGAAATGGCTACAAGATGACTAGAGGCTCTATGGTGCTTGGAAGGGGTGCTCATATTGGTACCTTGTATAAGTTGGATGCACATGTTGCACAATGCAATAGTGTCTCTGTAAAGTCGCAGAAAGCTACTCATGGAGAAAAGAAGGTAAAAGTTCCTGATAGTGTAAACTCTATGGAAGTTAAACTTCTAGCAGAAAAGACTATGCTCTGGTATCATAGGCTTGGCCATATTGGAGAAAAAGGTTTAAAAACTTTGAAGAATAAAAACCTGGTTGAGGGGCTTGATGATTGTAACTTCGAATTTGAATTTTGTGAACATTGTATATATGGTAAACAACACCGTGTTTCATTTTACTCCAGTCCTCACAAATCTTCTAGTTTACTGGATTACATTCATTCTGATGTTTTTGGTCCAGTAAATGTTCCTTCTATGTCTAAATCAAGATATTATGTATCATTCATTGATGATTATTCAAGGAGACCATTTTTTTATTTTTTGAAAAGTAAATCAGAAGTGTTTAGTTAGTCTACGAAATTTAAAAACCTTGTAGAAAATCAGACTGGAAGAAAAATAAAATATTTAAGGAATGATAATGGCGGTGAGTTTTGTTCTGATGATTTAGAGAGGTATTGTAAAGATCATGGGATTAAAAGACATAAAACTGCACCTTACACTCCGCAACAAAATGGAGTTGCAGAAAGGTTCAACACGACAATGATGGAAAGAGCATGAAGTATGTTGAGCAGTGCTAGCTTGGAGGAGAAGTTCTAGGCTAAGGCAGTTGCAACAACATGTTACTTGATAAATTGTTCTCTGAATTCTGCTCTTGTTGAGACAACACCTTTGGAAGCATGGTCTGGAAAGAAGCCCTCTTTGAGACACATTCGAGTCTTTGGCTATGAGGAATATACACATGTGTCATATGAGAGAAGATATAAATTGAAACACAAGGCTATAAAATGTATTTTTATTGGTTATAGTGCTGGCATAAAAGGATACAAACTTTGGAATCCTAATACAGAGAAGGTTCTATACAACAAAAGTGTTATCTTTCGTGAGCTGAAGCCTTCTACCTTGGATCTGTAGTCAGAGACAAAATTAGAAAAAAAAAGGATGTAGTTGAAATTCCTCTGACACCAGATAAAGAGGAATTGAAAATTCAAAATGTACCTGAAATTGAGGAGAGCTCAAGTAGTACTGAAAGTTTTGAAGAAGAACAACCTCAGCCTCAACAAGTGAGGAGGTCAACTCATGAAAGAAAGCAACGTGATAGGTATGGGTTTTATTTGATAGATTCTACTTGTTCCTATCATTTAATTTCTAGCACTGACGAGCCTAGGACTGTGAAAGAAGCATTTAAAATGTCTGATTCAAACTCTTGGTTGGAAGCCACAAATGAAGAAATGGCATCATTAGAAAAGAATGATACTTGGAGTTTGGTGCCCTTGCCTGAAGGAAAAAAAGATGTTGGCTGCAAATGGGTATTTAAAGAGAAAATAGGTCTGGATGGCAGTGTGGAAAAGTATAAAGTGAGGTTGGTTGCAAAGGGTTATTCCCAGGTAGAGGGAATTGATTATGGGGAAATTTTTTCTCCTATAGCTAAGCTGACATCTATCAGATTTCTTTTGTCACTTACAACAGTGTATGACTTAGAGATTGAACAGATGGATGTGACGACATCATTTCTTCATGGTGATCTTGAAGAAGAAATTTATATGTCCCAACCTGAGCACTTTGTGGAGAAAGGTAAAGAAAAACTGGTTTGCAAGTTGAAAAAATCTCTGTATGGATTAAAGAAGTCTCCTAGAATTTGGTACCCAAAGTTTGACACTTTTGTTTTGTCATTGGGATTTGTAAGATCAAAATCTGATCATTGTGTGTATTACAAAGCTGAAAGTGATCGAGTTCTTATTATTGCTCTCTATGTTGATGATATGTTGTTCATAGGCAATAGTAAGTAAATGATTTAGGATCTTAAGTCTCAGTTGTCTGCAAAGTTTGAAATGAAAGATCTTGGTGCAGCAAGGTATATTCTAGGAATGGAAATAACTAGGGATAGGAAGAGTAGAAAAATTTGGTTGAGTCAGAGTAAGTATATTAGGAATATTCTAGAGAGATTTTGTATGACTGATTGCAAGCAGCTAGTTGTTCTTGTTTTGTAGGGAACAAAGCTATCTATTGAAGACTGTCCAAAATCTCCTACTGGGATGGAGGACATGACCAGTGTGCCTTATGCTAGTGCGGTTGGTAGTCTAATGTATGCAATGGTCTGTACAAGGCTAGACATTGCCCAAGCAGTGGGAGTACTTAGTCGGTTTATGGCTAATCTTGGAAGGACACACTGGGATGTTGTCAAGAGAGTATTTAGATATCTACAAGGTACTTCAGAATATGCTTTGTGTTACCATATAAATTTGGTTGAATCACAGAGGACTCTCAACATTCAAGGCTATGTGGATTCTGATTGGGTAGGGGACATTGACAATAGAAGATCCACCAGTGGATATATTTTCATGATGAATGGTGGTACAGTGAGTTGGATGAGTAACCAACAGGTTGTAGTCACTTTGTCCACTATAGAGGTAGAATACATGGCAGCAACACACACCTGTAAATAAGCAATCTAGTTAAAACATTTGTGTTCTAACATTGGTTTTGATGTAGGGAAAATAACAATTTACTGTGACAGTCAGAGTGCTATTTTTTTGGCGAAGAATCCTACTTTCCATGTGCCAGGATGAAACATATAGATGTACAATATCATTTTGTACTAGATATGGTGGAGGATGGAAATGTCTCTTTAGAAAAAGTGGATACTCTAGAGAATGTTGCAGATACATTAACGAAGCCTGTGAGCACAGACAAGTACAGGTGGTGTGCCAGTTCGATGGGCTTTAGTGCCCATGAATTTTAGTAGTTTTGTTGTGCTTTGGAGGTGTCAGTAAGATCTTCATCAAGTGGGAGATTGTTGGAAAATGTGTCTCAAACTTACTGACATGAAACCTCTAAAAGAGAAAAGTCGGTGTGACATTCTTACTGTCTGGCTGACTAGCAGCTGTGTAACCTTGTGGAATGCTCAGGTCGCTGAGACCTTATTGTTGTCTTGTCGACTGGAGTTATCACTAAGACTTTCTTGTCATTGTGATGTTTCCATCTCTTTCTACCCGAGTAGATCTCTTGCCGACGGGTTGGTGTCTAATGGTTATCGAGGAGACTTGTGGTGACAAAAGTCATCGAGGATAGACTTGAATGTTTGGTATAACTCATCTCGACAAGCTACGTCTCGCCGATGGTTATACACTCAAAGTCATCAGGGTGACATGGAGGCTCAGTAAGAACTCTTGTCGATGGATGATTGTCTCGCCAATGGTATGATCTGCTATCGATATGACTCTTGTGAAGGATGGAATCAGGGTGACTTGGAACCTGCAAAGTGACTCATAGCGACAGCCTAAGTCTTGTCAACGAATGTTCATGTTGGTATGACTTGAGGGATCGTTATGACTCATAGTGACTAGCGATTGTCTGGGCGATGGGTCTGCTGAGGATGTCGGTGAAAGGTCTCACCGATAGCGGTAGTCTTGTCTATAGCGCTACATGTGTTGGTCATCGGTATGAAGTCTCAATGATATGGCTTGTCTCGCTGACTGCTTTGCAAGATCAACATCGGTATGACCTCTCGCCGATAGCGATGGTCTTGCCGATAGAGCTACATGCAGTAGATATCGGTATGATGTCTTAGTGATAGGGTGAGTATGAGCAATAACTTTTGAACTCGGTGTAACCTCTTGTAGAAAGGTGATGACTCTGGCCGATATCGACAGTTGGGTATTGTGGTATCGACGAGACATGGCTAGTGTCTCACTGACATGTGACATAGTTTGAATGCCTTGACCATTTGTCTATCCTACATGGTTTGTCTTCGACCAATTAGTGAAGTAGAATGGGAACTGCTAGTAGTTGGACTGTTATGACCATTTCTGTGAGGAATATCAATAGACCATGAATGACATGGATATACTCAGAGATTGAAGATGATGATCGGTTGAGTGAATGGTTCGATGAACAAGTCGATGTGTGATCAATGTGTGTGAATTCAATTGAGAGTGTATTGTAAATGGGATGTTCTGTACTATAAGTTTGATCAAGGAATTATGTTGTAAATTGACATCAGAAAGATAAGTCTGATCTTTGTATGTAATTTCCATTACTGTAATACAAAGAGGATTTTCTTGGTGTGGTTGGTTTTTCTCCTGTAAGGCTTTTCCCACGTAAATCTGGTGTTCATCTGTGCATGTTTATTTCTCTGTTTCTGTTATTTCTTTCAAGTGTATCTTAATTGGAATGTAATTAAAAATTTAAAGTCACCTCTGCATTCTTCCCTGAGGTTTTGACATTAGGAAAGCTAGTTCTGTACCTTAGCTTTCCTTACAGATATGACAAGTCAAGAGATTCTAAAAGATTCATGGAAAGAGGAGATTATAGGAGGAATAAATGTGAATTTAAAATTGACATGGGAAAGAGGGTCAATGCCAAGAAAGGAAAATGAAAAGGTTGACTAAAAAATCATGCTAAATGTGGCTAATGACTTTGATTAATGTTGTGCAAACACATGATTAGGAGGATTAATGAAAGATTAGAAGCAAGTGGCAAATTTTGGAGGATGTGACACATCTTTAATCATAAATTAATCAAATTAATTATGATTAGAAGGGAGGGTTAGGTGGCTAAGAGAGATTAGAGGCCAACTTACAAAATTTGGACAATGTGACACATCCTAATCAAGGATTAAGCATGTGCACATCCTAATCACAAATTAATTATGATTAGAAGAGGGTTATGGAGGATGTGGCAATGAGAGAGAAAAAGAGGAATTAAAAATTGGCATAAATTCAAAGAGGTCACATGACTAGATTAAATAAAGTGATTTATTTATTTAATTTAGAGAGGAAAGAAGCAAAAGGTAAAAGTATTTAATTATTGAATTAAATACTTTAGGAACCTTATGCAAATGATGAAATATTAATTAAATGAATGATTTAATTAATATTGGTGAAGAGGATGAAATAAATGAATAAATGGATGAATAAGGAGACAAGTTTGACCATATGGAAGTGGTCAAATTTGGATGCCTACAGTTTTCCTCTCTTTGAAATGCGATTAGGATAATAAGGTTTCGAAGAAAATAAAATGCAGATGACTCTATGGAGGAAGTAACTAGAAAGGAGTTTCCCCAGGATGGGGGAGGTTGTGTGAGCTACCCAAAGAGAGGGAAATGAAAGGGGATGCCCTAGTTTCGCAAGAGAAGGCTCTTGACAGAGGAATGGGAGAGAATGGTAGGGTATGCCCCCTTGAGGAGGCAGATGGGGGAGGAAAAGGGGTCCTGAGAAACTTATCGAAAGTAGGGAGTGGTATGTCATTGGAAAGAGCACGAAAAACCAAGAAGATTGGCTTTAGAACAAAGGCAAATAGATACACAATTTGTAAATGGTAGCCCCGGGAAGATAGAGGGTGGATGAATTAGTTGGAGGAGGAGTTTTTTCAATAAAGGGTAAAAAATACCCTTCATTTGAAAAGGTAAAAAGGAGGGAAAGGTTATATAAGGTAATTTTAGAAATTACCTCTACTCATTTGAACAACTATCAGTTGAGGAAGAGAGGGAGGAGAAGAAAGGAGGAGAACAAGAGGACACAATGCCAGATGATTTCAACACTGAGATTATCCACCAGGTGGATGAGGTACGGAAGATCTATAGCCACAACATGCCTTGCCAGGTTAGGCCTGAAACCAACGTTGTGATTTTGTGATCATTTCGTTGAGTTTTAGAAAATTTGAAAATATGGGTATAGGTGGGAGGGCAAGGTAGAAAAATGGGTAAGAGAAAAACAAGGGTTTTTTTTTTTTGTTGGTTGGGGTGGGAAAAATAAATAGGCTTGGGAGGGGGGAACATGCCCCAGAAGGGGGCGAGGTTGCAGGAGAAGGGATAGGCCAAAAGTCAGGTCATGTAGAAGGGTAGGTCCACTTGGGCTCGGGTGAGTACGCCCATGCATGGGGGCGGGTCTTCCCATGCCCGGGCCAATGCGCCTGTGCTCGGGCGAGTCTACCTTGCTTAGGCGAGTCCGCCTACATGCATGGCATGGGATCACTTGAGAACTTAGGTGGCTCCACCCAAGAGCTTGGACAGGTCCGCCCGCACATACAGTGCGGGCTGAACTGCGGGCTAGACTGAGAGCTCAAGAGGGTCCGCCCGTGCCCGGGTGGGTTTGCTTGCACATTGGGCGGGCTTGCTCAGGAGCTCAGGGTAGGTCCACCCATAGAAAAGGGAGGGTCCACTTGTGGCTAGGTAGGACTGACAAGGCGAGGAAGAAGGAAAGGAGAGGGGAAAAGAAAAGATAGGAAAGGGGATTAGGGAAAAGGAAAAAAGGAGAATAATGAGAGAACAAGACTGACATAGGTGGTGTGTCATGGATGAATGACTTTGATAGTCTGAGGACAGGGGAGCAGTGATTCAAGGTGCTGAAGAGATGCATAGTGGCCATGAATGGCACCAATCATGAGGTGCTAGCATAGGCAGGGCTTCTACATATGTTATCCTACCTAATGATTAAGCCCATAGGGCCATGTTGACAACACTGATAGAGAGTTGGGAATCAGCTGCATCGACTTTTCACTTACTGACAAAGGAGATGATAAAGATGCTAGAGGACATCTGAATGATTTTAAGGCTCCACATAGTGGGGCTCTTGGTCAGTGAGTGTAGGTTAGAAAGGGAGGAACTAGATGAGTCTGTGTGGATAGTGTTCGATGATGATGATCTACCAATTTAGCGACAAAATTTGAATGTGGATAGATGCCTGACATATAGGGTACCAGCATTGTCATTATACCTAGCGGGATTGATTAGTGTGATCCTAATTCCAGATTTGAGTGGTCATTTCTTGCACCTCAGGTTTGTGGAGGTGATTTGACATATCGTTGAGGGCCAAGAGGGGTAGTTTGTGTGGGGGACCTACCTACTAGCATAGCTATACAAAGATATGCATGTGATATTCTATTGGAAAGTTTTGAGCATGACTCACATTACCCTACTATAGGTATGGGCCTAGGAGCACATCAGGGTTGCCAGGCCGGCTATGGAGAGAGAAAGATAGGAGGATGATAGGTCTCTAGTAGCCTAGAGGTGGGGGACAGACGCAGGCATGATACTATGCTATGAGGGATACAAAGATATTTATTCATGGAGGAGGTTATTTGATGAGTTATCGGTGGTGACGATAGTGTGGTGACGATACATGTTGCGATGGTTTAGTGGATGGAGGGAGGATAAGGCTATACATAGAGATTACTTGTACACTTGGTGTCATATTTTCGGGAGAGGGCCATGGTTCATTGAGTCACACAAGCCAAACCACGTGTTGAGGTAGTATGGGGTGAGGCAGGATATCCCACAGAATTGAGAGTTGTTCTGGTGACTGACATAAGATTGGCCATGGGGAGATGAGATTGATCCCGAGTGAGTGAGGGAGGCATGGGAGACACTACCATTAGTACTATATCCAGGGAGGAGAGGTGGAGTGAGAGATGTAGGGATCATAGATCGATACGACCAATGGTTTTGTTGGCATCCACCTGTGCAGATTACACCAGTGGTGCCCATTGAGGAGGCACTAGTTTTTGGGTTAGAGGATGAGAGATAGTGGGTAGTGGAGAGGGGGAGACCACATCCATAGGAACAATAGAGAGGAGGATAGGGAGGAGGACAAGGAGGAGGACAATGGGTGGTTGGAGCAGCAAAGGAGCCAATGAGGGTGGGCTGGAGGAGGAGACAGTGATGGAGAGTCCGAGGAGGAGATAGAGCAGAGGGAGGAGAGGAGGAGGCCAGGGCCATAGATTAGTAGGATATGAGACTTAAGGTACAACAGGAGAGTGGACAGGAGGCCCACACAGCCATAGGAGGCTAGCAGAGATAGAGGAAGGAGGTGAGTGTAGCCTTAGGAGGCTAGCAGTGATAGAGACAGGAGGCGGTCGAGGTTACTAGAGAGCAGGAGAGGATTCCAGGGAGGAGGAGGAGAGCCCAGATGGTGATTGATGTAGATGAGATGGAGGCAGAGGGAGAATATGAGTGGGTGGAGCCAGAGGTGATGGATGTGGACATGGAGGTTCATGATGTCCCCCTAGTATCCATGGTACCACCTAGAGGGGAGGATCCAACAGTGCTACTAGGAGGAGCTCTAAAGAGCTTACGACTTAGCGAGTAGTGATTGTGATAGTTAGAGGTAGAGTAAAGGAGATTAGAGGAACATATGAGGGAGCTATATGCACAGCTTTTCAGGAGTGAGAAGGATTACTCAAAGCTTTCCACAATGGTGATGGGCATGTAGAGGAGTTGAGTGAGAGAGAGATGAGGCAGAAGATGAGGTGAATGATCTGTGTGCATAGATAGATAGGCTGCTAGTAGAGGTTATGAGGGAGCAAGAGGAGGGAGATGCAATGAGATGGGAGAGGGATTTCCTAGTGGCAGAGGAGGCAGTGTGACACACCAGGGGACAAGGAGATGCAAGAGTAGGGGCAGGATAGGGGCCTGTAGATATTGGGACAAGGGTTGTGAGAGATGTACAAGGTTTGCGGAGATAGGTAGAGCAATTATGGAGGGAGAGGGAAGATCTATAATGGGAGCGAGATGAGATTGGGGACATAGTGTACTATTTAGAGTAGATAGTTGGAGATATGGGGTTTATATAGAGGAGAGAGGAGGAGATGAGGGCTCAGGTATGTGTGATGTAGGTAGAGAGGGATGTAGCATAGGCACAAGTGTTGGCCATGGAGGCAGAGAGGGATGTAGCTTTGGCACGAGTTCAGGTGTCACAGAGTGAGCGAGAAGTGGCAAAGGCACAGGTGCATCTCTTCAGAGAGAGAGAGAAATGATGTAGTATCATAGATTTCCACTCTTTAGAGAGAGCGAGATGCATTAGAGTTGAGATTACAAGTGCTGTAGAGAGATAGGGATGTAGTCGTGGCTTGGGAACAGGCCACACAGAGGGAGAGGGATGCTACAAAGGTGTAGATGTAGACACTATAGGGAGAGAGGGATGCAACAGTGACTTAGGTGTAGGCAGTACATGTTCGAGGTTGTGATACAGGAGAAAACATGTAGGGATTACAAGCACAAATTTAGACTATGCAGGATGAGAGAGATAGGATGACAAAGCAGATGACATAGCTGATGACAGAGAGAGATCAACTGAGGTTGGCTTAGGATACATGGACACAGAAGTGGGGGTTATTGCCAAAGACCAAGATATGTATAGGCACAAGTGGAATGCCGCTAGATATCAGGATACAGAGAGTTCTGAGCATACGAGAGAGGTAGCCTACTAGATGTTTGCTTATCATCATGTGGTTCTAGATTTGACGCAACACACATTTCAGTATGTTCAACAAGCTCCTCAGATGTTGGCGCCATCATAGACATTAGGGACATAGACACGAGGATATAGTGAGTCACAAGGGACACTCCCACATAGGGGATTAGTACCTGATTCTACACAGAGGTCGGATGTAGGTAGCTCATTTGGTAGGTGACAAAACACTAGATTTTGATAGGTGCAGGGTAGATGGATAGTAAAGAGGAGTAGTGATGTATATCCTTGTATAATTTCTTTATTTTGTGATTTGATTTATATGATGGACATTTATTTGATTAAGTTGGATACATTATGATGAGATGGACATTGTATTATTTTGATTATGATATGTGATAGCCCTTATTGACACTTTGTTTTATGTTTGATGTGATGGATGATTTATGGTATGTCTATGATTATGTTTTTATACCCTTATTGTGGATTATGCAATGTATGCACATGTGTATGACTTATTCTTATGTGGATGATTATATGATGGCTTATGATGTATGAATAATTATGCTTATGTGGATGATTACATTATGCATTATGATGTATGAATGACTATGATGGAGGATGGAACAAATGTTAGGTATTGTATGCAATTATTATGGACCTAACAATTTATTTTGCAGGTGGTGATGTATGTGATGTGCAAATGTTAATATGGAAATGTATGGATTAAAATGAACCTAAGATGTTAAATCTAATAAGTGTACTATGCATATGGGATGAAATATAATGGACCTAGGATGTCACATGCAATGTAAATGGAAAATGAACTCTTCTATGAGATGAAATTCAAACATAAATGTCAATAAGGACTAGTATGGGAATGTGGGTAGATGATAGGCATAGTGTGGGTGTGATGCTACATCTGTCAAGAACCATTAGTATCTTAAGGAGAGAAAAGGGGAAATAATCAAAGTTTACACAACCGAAATCCTAAGTCATGGGTTAGGAACAAAATGGATGAAGGATACATGCAGTGAAATGAAATGCAATCATGAGTGCAATTTTCCATCTTTGGAGCATTGATTTTGCTACAACGTAAGACACTAGCTACTAGGGTATATGAGACCAAGGTAAGTTAGCATCTGATGCGCAAAACAAACACAAAAAACAAGGTTATCCTAACACCCCAAAGTGACAAAGACTTTGGTCAAGCCAGGTATCAGAATCAACACAAGCACAAAGGAATTTCCCAGTGTAGCACAAGACCTTAGGGATCTTGATGGGTACCACGTGGGACAAACTAGAAGAAAACAACAATAAAATATTAAGAGACACCCCAATGTTAACTAATCAAAACACACCATAATACAATAAAGTATGGCAATCCTAACTAGTTGTAATAGGGAGCTCAAACAATAAATGAAAACCAAAAGCATGAAATGATCAAAATAAAATTCAACCATCCTTTGCCATAGGATCACAAGGGTCGATGGGGTTGAAGGGGTCTATTAGGAAGGATGCATCTTGTTGAGACCAATGATGGATACTAAACTAAAATGACCCAGATGATGCAATATTTTTTTCATTAACCAGACCTTCTGACGCGAGAGGACCCCATTTGTGAAGAACTAGCTAGATAAGGGAGTTCCTGACAACACAACACAAGGTCAACACAGCCTAAAGACATAGGGGCTCGAGGGATGATAAAATATTAGCCTTGCCTACGTGAAAGCCTAGAGCACTTGTAGTTCCATAAAAGACCATGGATAGAAGTGAAAAGAAGACCAATGGAGACTGACGAGATGATGAAAAAATAAAGCGAAGAAGTAGATGAAAGCGAAAGCCCCAGAGGTGGATCAAAAAATTGACCTTGCCTATGTGGAAGCGCAGGGGCAACTTAGTTCAGAAAAAGACAAATGATGATTGACTATGGATAAAAGTGAAAAGGGGACAATGGAGACAGATGATGGACGACCATCATGGGATTGTCAAAATTCCCTGAGGTCAAATCAAATGATTAGACTTTCCTATGTGAAAGCATAGGGGCAACATATTTCAACCAAAGGACAAATGATAAGATTGAAAAGGGGACCAATGGACACAAATACCCTGGGGGAAAATCTAGAGATCAACCTTTCCTACGTGAAAGTGTAGGGGCAAAGTAGTTTGACAAAGGATGGGAAGAATGATGTGATAGGATGAGGCCTATATGGAGACCAACACGATGGATGATCCTAAATGATGACACAAATCAACTGACAAGAAGACAAATGACACAATATTAGATTGGGATAAAAAGCTCAGGATAATAGATAGCTAATAATCGTGCAATGCTCAATCAAGATACCAAGCGACCAAGGATGGGATGTTGTTGGAGTGATAGGATAGGATAGGTGAAGTCATAAAGTAATGAGGACATGAGGTAGATAATGATTAAGCCTATTACAGGTGGTGCATGTGATTAGGTTTTCACCACCTGTACTTATTCGAGGCACCACAAAGGATGGTTTTCATCATAGGATGAATTTATTTCTCTTTACTATTTTTGGATTTTTTATTTTTTTTTTATTTTTTTGAGTTTTTACACAGATAGGGGCATCAAGTGGTCTTAGGTGTAAAGCCTATTCAAATGCATGATGTTAATAGGCTCTTCCAGGGGCTCTTCTTCAAAGGTGGTGAGTTTGTATGCCTCAAAGCCATAATTTGTGGTGATGATATAGAGATGTAACTAATTTTCTTCAAAGTTTCATTTCTTCTCTTAGTCCTACTGTGTGTGCTAGTTCTCTTTAAGGACAAGGTCACCAACATTGAATTGATGAGGGCGAACCTTCTTGTTGTAGCTGTGTTTGAGATGGTTTTGATAAGCTTGAAGATGATCATAGGATTTGATCCATCTTTCACCAAGTAATTCCAATTTGGCAAGCCTTGCATTGTGGTTATCTTCTTCACTGATAAGGTTCTTCACAGATGGAAGTGTAATATGCCCAGAGGGTGGGATGAATGTGGAGGTTCCAATCTCTACCAGTGTTAGTGATGAACTTTTTGAGGATTCAGATCAGAGTCTTGTCGGTAGCTTCTTCCTGACCATTACCTTGGGGGTAATAAGGTGTTGACCAAAAATGTTGAATATGAAAGGTATCACAAAGGTGTTTCATGGCCTAGTTTTTGAAAGGCTTTCCATTATCTGAGAGGATGGTGGATGAGATATCATATCTACAGAGAATATGGTAGAGGATGAATTTTGAAATCTGAGTACCAGTGATCTGTGAGAGTGGCATTGATTCCACCCACTTGGTGAAGTACTTAGTAGCAGTAATAATGAAGGTGCAGCCATTAGAGGATAGTGGGTATATCTTTTCGATAAAATCAAAACCCCACTAAGAATTGGCCATGGTGCAAGAAGGGGTTGAAGATCCTGTGCTGAGGCATGAATCAGATCTGCATTTTGTTGAAATGGGAGGCATTTCATCACAAATTCATAGGCATCATGTTCCAACATAGGCCAATAATATCTAGCTCAAATAATTCTTTTAGCCAAGGCCATACCATTTGAATGGGCCCCACAAACACCATCATGTACTTTTGTTAGTGTAGTGTAGGCTTCTGTCTCATTGAGACACCTGATTAGGGTTCCATCATAACCACGATGATAAATGGTATCACCAATGATGATGTATTGGGATGAATGTTTGATAAAGGATTTATGTTGGTTTCATGTAAGGTCTGGGGGTAGAATGTTATTATGTAGGTAAGCATAGATTTCTTGATACCAAGGGGAAGCAGGACCTACGATGTCACATACCATTTCGGTCTCAGGGATGTTGTATGCTGGGATTAAGAGTTGTTCAACAAGGAACTTGCATTCTATCTGATCTTTAGGCATGTCATGCAAGGAACCAATAGTAGCCATGGCATCAGTAGCTTTGTTCTATACCCTGGCAATCTGATCAAATTGTATGGAGGTGAAATACTTCTTGAAGTCGTCCACCATGCCTTTGAAGGGTAACAACTTGTCATCCCTTGTCAAGAACTCATCATTAACTTGCTTAATGACCAACAAGGAATTTCTAAAGACTTTTACGTGGGTTATGTGCCACTTTTTGGCAATTATGAGGCATGTGAGGAGGGCTTCATACTCAGCTATATTCTTGGTGCATAGGAATGTCAATCTAAATGAATTCAGGATGTAATCGCCTTATGTAATCGCCTTTAGGGGTAACAAAAAGGATTCTTGACCTCGATCCATTATAAGTGTATGATCCATCAAAGTACAATATCCAGGTAGGTGCTTCTGCTACTACAAAGACTTCTTCATCTATAAATTTGGTGACCAATAGGTAAGCATCTACTAGGGGTGCATCAACCAACTGATTGGATATAAATTGTCCCTTTATGGATTTTTGATCCACATATTCTATGTAAAATTCACTCAAGAGCATGAACCACTTAGCTATGCAACTAGTTAAGGTGGTTATGGACAACAAATATTTCAGCGGATCAATTTTTGCTATTAGTTTGATAGGATGGTTGAGCATATAATGTCTAAATTTTTGTGTACTAAACACCACTACGAGGTAGGATTTCTCCATGGGTGAATAATTCAATTCATAACCAACTAGTGTTTGGATGATGTAGTATACTGCTCATTCTTTTGTGGACTCATCATGTTGTGCCAATAATGCCCCCAGTGTGATTGAAGTGGCAGAGATGTATAGCAGGAAATGTTTTCTTGGATTGGTGGTTGAGCCAAGTACTCTTTAATCTTATCAAAACCCAATTGACACTATTGATTCCATTTGAAGGTGGTGTTTTTCTTCAGAAGGTCGGTGAATGACTGACACTTATCTGCAAGTTGGCCTACAAACTGATGGATAGATTGTAGCTTTCCCTGAAGGCTTTGTAACTGTTTTAGGTTTCAAGGTGGAAGCATATCCATGATATCTTTTAATTTGGTAGGATAAACCTTGATGCCTCTTTGAGAGACTATGAAGCCCAAAAATTTCCCTGACGTGACACCAAACACACACTTTTTCGAATTTAGTCTTAGCTTATACTATTCTAACCACTCAAAGATCTTTTTCAGAATGGCAGGGTGCTGTGTTCTAGTCCTAGACTTTCCCAACAAGTCATCAACATAATCCTCAATGATTTAATGTGAATGAGGTCATGGAAGATGACAGTGATTATTCACTAATATGTTGCCCTTGCATTCTTAAGACCAAAAGGCATAACATTGTAGCAAAAGGTACCCCAAGGTGTTGTAAACGCGGTCTTGTGTTGATCTTCCTTTGCAATTTGAATCTGATTATAGCCATAGAAGCCATCCATGAGGGAAAAAATATTGTGTCCTGTAGTGAGGTTGGCCAATATGTTGATATTGAGCAATGAGAAGTCATCCTTCATACAGGCTTTGTTGGGATCACAGAAGTCTGTGTAGATCCTAATCTCTCCATTAGGCTTAGCAACATTCACTATTTTTGAGATCTAGTCAGAATAATCGATGGGTCTGCTAAAGAAATCATCTAATAATTTCTCCAATTCTTTCTTGACTAACAGTGCTACCTGCAGATGCATTTTTCTAAGTTTTTGCTTGACAGGCTTCGCTTCTAGGAAAACATCCAGATGGTGAATTACTAAAGCAAGGTTTGGAACTAGCGTGTCTAAGTATGACCAAGCAAAGTTGGTGATTCCTTCCTTGAGAAACTAGACAATGACGAAATATTGTTGTTCTAATAATGATTTGGCTACATAGGTGATCTTCAGGGTTTCTGCAGTACCCATATTGACTTTTTGAGTTTCTTCTATCATGATGGATGATCATGTAGATAATTGAGTTTCCACAAGGAGAAGATGAACATCTCCATCCTCTAGTGCCTCATTGAGGTTTTCACTGTCTGATGTGCCCTTTATTTTTATTTTTTCTAGGTCAAGAAGCACCTTGGGGAGGTTTTCACTAGATGATCGTTTTTTATTTTTCTTGTTTTTACTTTTGTGACTATAGCTTTCATCTTCTCCCAATCCCATAAGGTTAACATATGTGTGTAGAGAGAAATTGATCGGTGTTCTATCATGTAGGTCCTAGTCAATAAGTTTAGGATGGCGTAAGGAAAGGCTAATGGTAAAGACAGATAAGCAATCGAACATGGATGAAAGTTCTATGTGATCCATGTCATCGTATGCATGTATGATAGACTCTTCCTCAAGTATGTCTTCTAATGGACCATTGTTCACACTAACACTATTGGAAGTATTGGATGATTTCGTAGGGATTTTTTTATTTTTGTCATATCCTAGGCCTAAATTCCGTGAAAAATTTGGTACATCAATAGGTTGCAATCACCCTTGTTCTTCTTTACCTAAACCTCTGCCTTGATAGTTATGCTTCTCTGCAAACTTAGCAGACTAGAGGTATGCTTCCTGAAAATATTCCTTAAGGGGAGGATCTGGTTAGGACTTTTCATGATATATCCACTGACTGATATCATCTTCTGGTGCATCTATCTTTAAATTGGGAGACCAGAAAGTGCTAGTAGGAATGTTTTTGGCACTAAAGGTAATGGTCTTATCTTCTTCCTTTGGTACAAATTGTGAAGGTTGAATGTATGTTTGTGGTGACGGTGGCATGGTTGACACATCCAAAGCTATATGCATTTCATATTCGCCACAACCTTTGTCAATGATCTAGACTTTAGTGATGGCAAGATCAGTGGTGGAAGATGGAGTGGTTGATGTGGTGGATGATGGATTGGAGGATGATGACTGAGGTGCCCCCGTTTCAACTCCAAAACAATAATGAAAATGGGGAAATGAAGTTTCTAAGGCATGAAAGTACTCAAATGGTTGGGGGTCAGTGTAAATGGTGACCTCCTGTCCATTAACTGGAAATCTTAGGAATTGATGATATGTTGAGGGGATGGGTTGCATACCATGGAGCCATGGGCGATCAAGGAGGAGGTTGTATGGTAAGTCCAAATCAAGGAAATGGCATGTAGTATACTGAGTCACAGGTCCAACTTGGATGGGAAGACTGATAATTCCTTTAGAATCTCTTTCTGCATTGTCATAAGCCTTGATGGTAATGATTTGATTACTCAAATCTGCTTGAGTGTACCCTAACTACTTTATGAACTTTAGAGTGCATAGATTAAGGGAAGAGCCATTATCTACCAGGACCCTTTTTACTTTATGATGGGCAACCAGGACTTTGATGTGTAGGGGACGGTTATGGTTGGCATCAATGTTAGGAATTCCATTCTGCTCACAGTGTAATTGGAAGGATAGAGCCAGATGCCCCAGTAAAGCTTGGAATTGTGTGGGATCAATATTATTAGGAACTTGGGTTTCCTATAAGGCTTGGTTTAGGATCTCTTGATGCATGGAAGAAGATTTAAGCAAATCCAAATTTGAGATGTGAGAAGGAGTCTTTCCCAAGTGATCGAGAATGTTATACTGAGAATTCATAGGATTTTGTTGGGTGAATGCAGAGGCCATAGGGATAGTAATGCGGGTTCTTTGGGTAGCAACAACACATTGGGGATCTTTATCTTTGACATGTATCGTGGATATGTGGGGTTCTACCTGCTCAATGTAATGGACAATTCCATCATAATTGAGGGGCACATTCTTATAACTTATGTTACTTGTGTTGTTGTTTTATGGATTTTTATTGGATGGGCTTGTTCCTTAATTAGTGTTAGGGAAGGCATTTTGGTAAATCTGTATTTGAGCATTAGATGATGAAGGTTGATTGGCATCCACATGAATATCTCCTCGATCAATAAGATATTGGATATATGTTTTCAGACTCTTAACATTTATTTAGGGTATTCCCTTTGATCTTGTGAAACTCATAGTATTAATTTTCTTTAAACCAAGTTGGCTTAGGCTTAGATTCATCATGTTGCTTGGTCACATGATATGTGATTCAATAATTGGCCTATAGGAGTCTGTTGAAGATTGTACTTAAAGACTCACCTAATTGAGTGAACTAGAGTTTTTTATTCCCTTGACTTTTTTGGTTTGACTATTGAGGAGGATGAGGTGCCCCGTGTGGCACTAATATGATGTTAGTTTTGGTATTGGCTACTTACAAATGTTTAGTTTTGGTGACACCATCATTTACAATATTCTTTTTCTTGTTCCAGTAATGTGACTTATCTCCAGATGATCAATCTTTGTCATGATTGTATATCTTGCCATGTCCTTTAGCAACAAGGGCCCATTCAAGGATAGGTCCTTTCTCCACTATCTCCGTGAAGGTGGTGACACAATATAGTCTAAAGTTATGGGCCATGTTGGGATGTGAATTATCAACAAAGAGAGTGACCATGTCCTTCTCTTTCAGAGGGGTTTTCATTCATCTTGCCAATGCATGCCACCTTTGGAAGTAGTTGATAAAGGTTTTTCCTTCATGTTGTTTCTCCTTGAGGATATCCAAGGTATCAGTATCCTTTCTAGGTTAAAGGAGAAGTAGGAAATAAATTTTTCTGAAAGATCTATGAAGGATTCGATGGATCTCCATTCTAGACCCATGAACCAATCTAGTGCATACCCTATTAGGCTCCATGTGAAGAGATGCAAGAGCTAGTTTTCATTATGTATAACCTCTTGACACTGGGAATAAAAATCTTGCAGGTGGGCTTTAGGATCTTTATTTCCCTTGTATCTGTTGAATTTTTGTATCTTGAAGTGTTTTGGGAAGGGAATTAATGAGATGGAGGGTTCGAACAGATAGGAACATATATCTTCAAATTTGAAGGATTGCTTCCCAGTCTTGGCTTGGAGATATTTCAAAGCAGTTTGATTTATAATAGATCCACGTTGACCGGTGGTGTAGGAGTTGAGGCAAATGGGTTGGATGGATATAGGTGATAGGATGACGAAGGATCCTATTGAGATATTGTCTGAAGGTTTATATATGGATTTTGATAATGAGATGATGATATCCCTTGCTGGTAAGCCGAGGGAGTTTGTTGCTATTGGGGTTGTCGATGCAAGGTATAGTCTGGATTTGTTTGATAAGAATATGCGGTAGAATACTGAGGAGCTTGAATGAAGTGTTGTAGATTGGTTTTTTGGTACTAAAGGTACTATTGTGACTTTTGGGAGGCCACATAGGGTGGTTTCTGCTAGAACTATTGTTGGTTATGATGGAAATAGTGTTGGGGAGGTTGTTGATGTGATGCCAGTTGTTGTGTGGGCCAAGATGGGATGTTGTGTTGTGGTTGAACTTGCGGATGTAAAATGGATGTGAGCAAGGGGGATATGGTCTGGATGAGAGGTTGAGATGGATTTCCTTGTGGTTGGTGCAGTTGTTGTTGTGAGGAAATCAACGAGTTATGTGGGGGTTGTTGCTGATGAGGTGATTGGGATGATGTAGAGGTGTTCTGCAAAGGAGGTTGTTGGGATGTAGATTGGGGAGGTTGTTAGGATGTGAACAAAGGTGGTGGTAGATTTGTGGCCCCATGAGGTGGAGGAAATGCGATGAAAGGGTTGACCCCAATGTTGACTGGAGGTTGACTTCAAAGGGGTGGTGTAGTCAACATTAATGGTAGAGGCTGCAAAACATTTTGCAACATGCTATAGATGAAAGAGTTATTGGGATTGGATATTTGAGGAGACCCCATGAATATGATTTTGGCATGTGGGGGATTCTTAACATGATAAAGGACAGTGTTTCTGAAATCAGGTTGATGCCAACCCTCCACTAGAGGAACATTGGGGATGTATGAACCACTTGGTTTCTTTTGTGAACCTTGGGGTATGTTAGATGTGGAAGTGCTATCCTTGGATAGGTTGATAACTCATGGAGGTTTGACACCTTTTTCAACTAGGTGGGAAAAGATTTCTTCGCCATGTTTTTCGAACAGGCGATCTATCATTTACACATTGGTGGGATTACTAAAATGTTCCTCAAGTGTGAGTTCAGGGTGATTGACCATGTTCTCGTCCCCAAGTGGAAATGTGTTTTGAGTGTCAATGTTTGACTATGATGATGTACCATTATTGGGATCTCGAGGAGTATTCATACCATTATTGAGATCTTGTGAGACGTTTACTATGTTGTTGGGATCTTGAGACATATTTAGTTGGGAATTTTCAACCATTTTCCTTTCATGTGACTGGGTCTGAATGAGCATGCAAGATGGTATGAGGATGATCAATATGATGATTGAAAGATTGACGTAATTAGATTATGGACTAACTGACAAGGATGTGACTTGATAGGATTGGATTGGATGATTGATAATGGATTCAATTTCATTAGATTAGAGTGGATTGTTTGATTTGATAGAATTGGAGTGGATGATTGATAAAGGATTTGATTTGATAAACGATCGATGGGATCAGATTGGATTGATTGATGAAATGGTTGGAAAAATAAGATTAGACCAAATTGACTAATAAGATGATTGATGACAAGATTGGATTGAATTGGTAAGTGATTGATAAGACTAGATGGTGAGATGAATTAGGATGGTGATAGGGGTTCTAAACGAAGTTCATAAATTATCCTCAGTAACACAAGGTGTTGATTGATCGATTAAGGGATAGATGGATGATGACGACACCAAATCCAACTTCAAATGGAAGTGGATTGATAGGACTGATAATGATGACTGACTTAGGATGGATAACAATCCAAAGCCAATTTTGAAGGATGATGATCAAGCTCAGATAGCTTGGTTAAGTCGGATAACTACTTCAAATGAAGTTTAGAAGAATGGGAAAATGATTTCCAAAGTGGAAAAAATGGCAATCGAAAATGGATGAGTGGCCTTTCGAAACAAGGAAACGGGAGCCAGAAATGAGAGAACAACTATTGAGACAAATGAATGGAGTATCAAAATGGATGGATGACACCTCAGAATGGAGAGACAACAACCCAAAATCGAGGAACGATTATCGGTGAACGACAGTTTGAAAGAATGAAAAGATGCTTATATTGGATAAATGATGACTCTAAACGAATAAATGGATGTTTGATCAAGGATATGGACCTTCAAAATGGGGAGACGAATGGTCAGAATGGATGAATGGTCACCTAGAACAAGCAAACAACAATTCAGATTGAAGGAATGACTCCCGAAATGACCAAATGGAGGAAGAAAAAGTTGTTTGAAGGTTGGGTCCGCCCCTAGAAAGCTCAAGTCTACCCCTATAAGGTTAGGTCTACCCCTGCAAGGTTGGGTCTACCCCTATAAGGTCAGGTCCACCCCTATAAGGCTAGGTCCACCCCTTAAGAGAAATTAGGAAAAAAAATAGCTTTTCAGAACAAGTACAAGGGGATGCAGAATTGGGAAATAGATGTTCAGACAAAAAGGATGAATGTTTGGGATAGTAAATGGACACTTAGAATGGATGCACGAATGTTCGGAAGGGGGAAATGAGTGATCGAAATGAGGAAGCAGGTGTTCAGAATGATGAAACGAGTGCTAGAAATTATGAAACAGATATGAAAACGACTGCTCAAAGGTCAGGTTTGCCCCTACAAGAGGTCAAGTCCTCCCTTCCAAGAGTTCAGGTCTACCCCTAGAAGTTAGGTCTGCCCCTGGTCAAGTCTAACTTGGTTTTTTGCAAAAATGACTAAGGCAAAGGACCAAAAGCACAACAAACAACAATCAGAGGATAAGGCTAAGTCATTTGGACAAAAAGTTACTGGTTTACGCACAAAGAAAATAGTTCAAGTAGCACAATCCAAAGACTAGTAGAATAGGGTATGGCCAACAAAGTCTTCTATTCTAGGATGAACATGGTTGCTAAAGAGTCCACGATATACACCTGGTACATGAGGCTCAAATCGTGAACACTAACCCATCACAAGCTTGATTTGGGAACCTTAGTGAGATACTAAAGGCTTGGTACAACTTTTCACATCATCCTCACACTTTCATCATCACGACAGGGTTGGATTGAGGTGCAACTTTCGCTCTCCCCCCTTTATATACCCCATCGGTATGCGTGGCTAGAATCGTCCCTTCAGGTGATGAAATCCCCAAGTAGGTCCCCTAATAAAAGGAAAAATGGGTGACACAGAGACTTGGTAAGCTACAATTTCTCATCACCTAGGATCTCCAAATGGCACAATGGGATTGGATACATCAAATAACTTACCAACAAGCACAACACACAAGATAAATTGACACTAGTTAAGTTATGTGCATAGGTTATCAAGAAACAAAAAGAAACAATTGATAAATAAATAGCCCTGCAAGGAAACTTGTTAGTTATTTTTCTTCTTGTTCCTTTCCAAACATTGATTAGATGCTTGCATAGACACAAACATGACACATTAGAGGGTCAAAAACACTCAAAACAGTAAAAGAAAATGCTCAAAACTCAATTTTCACCTTCTGGAAAAAGTTGTTTTGGTCGATTCCACCCCTGGAGGTTGGGTCCACCCCTCTTTTAGGTTGGGTCCACCTATCTATTAGGTTGGGTCTACCCCTCTATGGAAAAATTGAAAATTTTCTCTATTTCTAGACTCTGGAGGGCAGGTCCACCCCTGGGTTTGGTCAGGTTCACCTATGGTGGGAGGGTCCGCCCCTCTGCTAGGTTAGGTTTTCCCCTAGAGGGTTGGTCCATCCCTAGATGGTTGGGTCTGCCTCTCTATAACCTACACCTACAAAAATTGAAAAAATAGAGAACGTGAAAGAGAAAAACCCATTTGTGGGTCCCACCGGGCATGCCAGAGATGTGATTAGGTGAAAATATTATTCCAAAAATGAGCAACAACAAAATAAATGCATGAAATAAAGTAAACACATAACACCTCAAGATAGGGAAAAAAGCGTTGAACCTAACAAAATAGATGAAATGGTTATACCTTGCTAAGTTGTTCCTTTGGTTGGCCCTTGATTTTTGATGTCGTGTATGCTCCTTGGATAGAAAATGAGAGTGAGGATGCAAGATGGTTGGAAAATGGATGGTGATGGATGCAAATGCTATGGTGAAAGAAAAATGTGAAAATATGGCTAAGTGTGGCGTCAAATCACAAAATTGTAAGAGTTTGGCTATAGAATGCAAAAGTCTCAAAATGAGAGAAAAGAGGGGGTATTAATAGAGTAAGTTGAATTCTCTAGAGAATTCAATGATTGAGATTAAACCAACAAGGCCAAGATGAAGGGCTATGGTGAGTTGAGAACTTACAAGCCCTCACATCTTGACATGTGGAATTTGAGATGGCTTAGAAATGGTGATATGTAAATGAGGTGGAAGGAGGGCACATGATGTGGAAGAAGGACAAGTACTTTGAAAGTACCTTGGGGGATGATAAAATTCCCTCAAGAAGGAACTTCTTGTTTCCAAGTGGGAATGAAAGTTACTTTTAAGGAATTTTTTAATTTCTCAAAAATCTCCATGGGAAAAGGGGAAGTAGTTGGAGAAATAAATGTGTTCAAATTAAAAATTCACATACTTGCAAGGATCTCATGGACAAGACAAGGTCCCAAAAAGGGAAGCCTTTGTACACATGTGACTTGATGTGACAAGCGAAGAGATTCTAGAAGACGCATGGGAAGAGGAGATTCTAGGAGGAATAAATGTGAATTTAAAATTGACATGGGAAAGAGGGTCAATGCTAACAAAGGAAAATGAAAATTTTGACTAAAAAGGCATGCTAAATGTGGCTAATGACATTAATTAAGGTTATGCAAACACATGATTAGGAGGATTAATGAAATATTAGAAGCAAGTGGCAAATGTTGGAGGATGTGACACATCTTTAATCATAAATTAATTAAATCAGTTATGATTAGAAGGGAGGGTTAGGCGGCTAAGAGAGATTAGACTCCAACTTGCAAAATTTGGACGATGTGACACATCCTAATCAAGGATTAAGCATGTGCACACCCTGATCACAAATTAATTATGATTAAAAGAGGGTTATGGAGGATACATGACAATGAGAGAGAAAAAGAGGATTTAAAAATTGGCTTAAATTCAAAGAGGTCACATGACTAAATTAAATAAAGTGATGTATTTATTTAATTTAGAGAGGAAAGAAGCAAAAGGTAAAAGTATTTAATTGTTCAATTAAATACTTTAGGAACCTTATACGAACGATGAAATATTAATTAAATGAATTATTTAATTAATATGGTTGAAGAGGATGAAATAGATGAATAAATGGATGAATACGGAGATGAGTTTGACCATATGCAAGTGGTGAAATTTGGATGCCTACACAAGTCAAGCATTCAAAACATCAATTCAAGCATCGAGATCCACGCCCATTGAAGCCATTTCATGCAAGATCAAAATAAATATTGCATAATCTCAAAGGTTTATTTAAGGGTTTTGTGAGTTGCAACATAACATTGTCCATTCATCATTCCTTTCACATTTCATTATTTCAATTCAAGGTTTAATTACCTATAGTGTCAAAAAATGTCATTCATTACATTTTCGCACTTGTTTCAGCCCTTGTGAACTAAATGAACTTAGTGGTGTCTTATTTAGGGTGTTGTAATGTGTACCTTTACACTTTCATACCAATATAGGGTTTTCATTAGTAAATTGGGCTTCTTTATGCCTTATTTAGCGCTATTTTGCATCCACAAACCTCATTTAATGCATCTTTTAGAGAATAATCCTGACACATATGTAATGACCAATCATAAATTATTATTTTTTTGGATTGTTTTTCCTCGATTTGGTCATCTAGGACTCATACACCACCTTGGGAATATGGGTCCCACCTAGGTTTTATTGCCTTGATCTAGATTTCACAAGAATCTAAGCTTTTCTTTAAAAATGTGTCCCATAACCTAGCCTAATGCGACTCATACGTAACTTCTGGCATATAAGTCTTATGTAGATTAAAATTAAATTAAGTTAAAATTATTTTTTGGATTTTATCCTCTTAGATCTAATGCCGATTTGTAGTGTTGTAATTTAAGGAAATTTAACATAAACAAGTATAAATACAAGGTCTTTTCACATATTTTCTCCTAAGATTTAAAGTATTCATACATTCTAGCAAAATTGAGATCACAAGAGTATTCAAGAGTCTACAAGAGCATTCAAGAGTCTTCAAGAGTTGATTATCAAGTGTTTTGGAGCATTATTCAAGTATCAAGCATTATGTCAAAGTCATCATGCATCAGTTTTGTGTTTGAGCTAACAATTGTGATGTAGGGTTTCATGATTCAAGAAAGCATTCAGTTCAAGATCTACAACATTCAAGCAAGATTCAAGATCAAAATCCATTGGACCCATTTCATACATGTTGCAACATTTATTTCTATGGTTTGGTGAGTTGTAACATTACATTTTCTTCATTCATCATTCCTTTGTTCTTTTTGATTTCATTACAAGGTTTGATTACCAAAACAAGGTTTGACCAACTCAAACCCCTCTCCACTAACAAAACAACATTTCTCCCTCTCTTTAGTGGGTGATTTGTAGATCTAGGTTGAAGAAATATTGAAGAGTAATATTGGAAAGAATTTTTCAAGTTGCAAAGTTTTCCAAGTCACCTTGTTTAGAAGATCATTAAAAAACATCCACAAAGCCGAATTCAACAATCCAGATCTAGGAATCAGGTTCAAAAGGTAGAGAAAAGGTTGAAGAGCATATTTAGATCCTAATCCTTCAGAAGATCCAAATAGGATTGATATGCAACTTCTGGCATATGAGTCCTAGTACATTGGATTTTTAAGTTTTTAGTTGTTCAAGACATATCTTTTCCAGAATTTTGTTCCTGCCCAAAACCCCTAATTTGGGACTAAATTTCCTAACCTAGCATATGAGTCCAAGTTTTCATTAAATTTAGTTTTTTAAGAATTTTGGGTCTTCATTCAAGCTGCTACAAGTTTCCAAATTCCCCTCCCTGCTTCTCCAGTTTTCCATTCGGTTTTGCATTCATTTCTAGGTCATTTAGTGAACTTTTGCATATCATAAGGTTTTGAGATTAGATCTTTCATTTCATTAGTCTTTCCAATCCCTATCTTGATGGTGAACACCTCCTTAGTCACTACTCATACCCTAGGACACCCTATTGAAGATCTCATTCCCTCATCCCATCCTTGTATTGAGATCTCTAGGGTTTGCTTGAATGAAAAGAGAAGAGAATTTTTTTTTCTACATCCTAAACTATAGAGACCATTTTTCTTTGATTTTGGTGAACCTGTATTTAGAATATTTCATATTCTTATTCGGAGTGCATCATATTCCTAGATCAAAGCTTGCATTAACTTGGCATTAGGGTTTGCATTAGTTAATTAACATTCTAGGGTTTCTAAATTTTGTATTAGTGAAAGTGCATATAGGTTGCATTTTTTTCATCTTGAATCATTAAATATCATATGAAATTTATATTTTCACTTAGCCTAGACATCAACCTAACCAGAAAGCATAACCTTCACTCAAAATTTCCTGAAATCTTTGCAAAAACCCTAAACTGCCACTCATGCACCCCTCTGGGTGATTTAGTCCCAGTATAGGATATTTTGCCTAATTTTTGGGTATTTTGTGGTGATTTCTATTCAACATTTAAAACCCTAAAAAACCCTGATTGGGACTCATACACCCCTCTGGGTGATTTAGTCCCATTTTAGATTTTAAACTAAATTTTACAACATTAAATTGTCTATTTATGTGCTTCTACTTCCCTATGTTAGTTATCTATTTTAGTTTGTAGAGTTTTTTTTTCATTCATTTCATTTCATCTACCTTAATTTGGTTCATTACATACATTACATAATTTCAAAGTTGCATTTAGACCTTTTTCTTGCATTGCATTTCATCATGGATATGTGCTTTGGTAAGTTGTGGATATCTTTGAAATCCTTAGTGGATGTGTCAAGTTGTGCTTTTGGAAATGACCCTAATGAAATTGAACTTACTCATGCTCAATCAAATCCTAATGCATTTCTTCCTCATGATGTTGACATCTTTAGAGAAGATGATGATAACATGAACACCTTCCTAAACAATTTCCTTAATAACTTTGAGACTAATCTATATTTTTATCCTTCTATGAAACAACCAACACCCCATATCATCCCACCACTTGATATTTTTTTCCTTTTACATCCTAAAAATAAGATACAAGTTGGGCCTAAGTTACCTACAATAGGAGAACCTAGTCCCTCTAATAAAAAAAACATTCAACCCTTCTACGTTAACAAAGGGACCAACATTCCTATCAATCTAGAAGAGACATGGAAAAGGATTCACAATATTGAGTAAACAAGGATGTTATACAACAAGTGAACATGAAATTCATCAACTTTTAGAGTAAATACCAACTGAAGATACTAAAGGGTTGGGATATCAAGATCCTCATCCCGATATGAGTGTCATCCTTAAAGAACAACCAATGCTTCATAATGATGATACAGATGATAGGATCATCTTAGGTCCTCCTCCTCAACATTCAACTCAATAAATTGGTTAATCTAGCAAGCGAAGAAGGCCTTACAAACTAAAGAAACTAAAGTTCGCTTTTCCACCATGTGCAATTGAATGAACTTTACACATGTACTTTTAACTCAATGACTTATTACATTACCACCCATGCTAGAAATTTGATTTATAAATCTTAAGAAGAATAACACATCTCATTGCAGATATCATAGAATTTTTGGGCATATTACTGATGAATGTCATTCTTTAAAAAAAATATTCAAAAAAATTGATATCATAGAAATAGTCCCTTAAAAGTGGGACCCTCTCACTCCTTTCCATGTAACGTTTGTAGGATCATAAAATTATCACTATTACATGCTTCATATTAATTGCACATAACTTCATGATACGAGGAGATATTTCTCCTCACCTACCTTAGCTCATTTTTGTCTTGCACACAGTGGGGGCAAGAATTAGATAGCCTTGTCCTAGTAACAAATTTATCATTGTCCCTTTGGCTGGTTATCTGCCTTCCATTTATACAGACCGAGATTGGGATGTAGATGACTTTCTATCAGGTTGACTTGCATGTTCCTTACTAGACTTTCCTTTTTTTTCTTTTTTCAAGTTATATGTGTGATTACATGTGTGTAATGTGATTCCCCATGCTATTCTATTTAATATATCTCTTTCTCTTTTTGACATTCCTCTAATTGTATCTACATTCTTCTCTATGTTGTAAACATTTTATGCTTTTCATTTGTCTTGTTTTTTCCTTTTGGGGATGATGCAAGACGTCGAGACATTAATGTCTCTTCCATGTTGACCCAAAAGCTTTTCCTTTATCTTTTTTTTTATTGTTTTTTTAGTTTTTGGATGACACAAGGTGTCAAAACATTCATGTCTCTTCCATGTTGACTTGAAAGGATTTTTCTTTATTTTCACTCTCTTTGTTTCATTCTTCTATTTCTATGAGTATTTGGGAACTGGTGACATTTCAAAGCTCTATAACAACATTGTAGTAAAAATATACTAACCCCAAATCCATGGATCCCTCATGTGTTTGGAGTTTTATTTTGGGGGAAACCCCTCTTCCTTTTCATGGAATAGCTTTATTTGGAAACATATGAATTAGAATAGGTATTTCAAAGTTAGCTCTTATGTCCTCTTTATTGTTAGCAATTATCATTTGCTACTTTAAAGTAAGTTCTCACAACATGGTGTTTAGCAATTTCTTTAAAGTGGGGGTGTACATTGGCATTACTCATTTTGCATTTTTCATGTTTCATTATGTAGTCTTCTTACTTCATGTGATGCATTGATTTTTGGATGACATCAGGTATGATTTCCTTCAAGGTCGTGATCTCTCTTAGAATATTATATTCCTCTTAGTGGGTTGATGTGACACACTAGATTCCCTAAGTTGCAAATCTTTTATTCTTTGATTGGTCCTCTCTTGGAGACATCAGGCACAATGTTCCCTACGTTAATACCTTACATGGAATAAGCAAAAATCCTTTGAACCTTCCATATACAACTTTACAATTTTGATTATATGGCCACCTTGCATAATACACTTTTCTTTCCTATGGAGCCATCTTATTTGTTTATGACTATCAAGCATACAAAGCTTTTCTTGCCTCATGAAGGTCAAAATTCATTGTTGTGTGGTGCCTCATCAAATATATCAAGAGGTATAGCTTTGGTCTAGTTGAACGTGAAGCAAAACTTAGGCATGACTTTACCATAGCCACTTGCTTGTCTGTGTGAGCACATACTGGCTGCATGCGTATGTGACTCACCTTTCTGGATACTAACCAAGCAGATAACCTAGAGTTTAGTGGCCTCATATCTTAGATTTGATCCACAACATGTGGGACAAATGGCTGAAGCTTGATCCACCCCTTTTGCTTTATATTTATTTTCTCTTTATCTTTGGGAGTTCATGCTTGTGCCTTGTTATCACTCCTTATATCCATTTTCATGTGCTTTCTTTTGTGCCTATGTTAGTTTGCTATAGGACCTTGATCCTAGGGGCTTGCACAACCCTCTTGATTGTTGTAGTGCTATCCTACTAGAATTGGTAAATTTTAACCCCTCTTGATGTGATTTCATCTACTTTAGTGTGATATTTAAGAAAGTTCATCCTCTCACTAAAGTGGGGGCTAAATGTAGTGTCAAAAAATGTCATCTATTACATTTTTGCAGTTGTTTGGGCCCTTGTGAACCAAATGAACTTAATGTTTCCTTATTTAGGGTGTTGTAAAGTGTACCTTTACACTTTCACACTAATCTAGGGTTTTCATTAATAAATTGGGCTTCTTTATGACTTATCTAGCCTTATTTTGCATCCACAAGCCTCATTTAATGCATCTTTCCAAGGATAATCGTGACACATATGTAATAAACAATCATAAATTAATTTTTTTTTTGTTTGGCCTAGATTTAGTGATCTAGGACACATATGCCACCTTGGGAATATGGGTCCCACCTAGGTATTAGGGTCCCGATCTGGATTTCACATGAATCTAAGGATTTTTTGAAAAATGTCTCCCATAACTTAGCCTAATGGGACTTGTATTCCACTTCTGGTGTATGAGTCTCGTGTGCCTTAAAATTAAATTAAATTCAAATTCTTGCCAACATTTTACCCTTCTAAATCTGATGTTAGCTTCTAGTGTTGTAATTTTAGAAAATTTTGCATAAACAATTATAAATACAAGGTATTTTCACATATTTTCCCCTAAGATTTCAAGTATTCATATTGTTCCATAGAAAAAAGTACCATTTTCTTGACATGGTATTAATTCATGATAAATTGGACTTAAGAGGCCTTCATTTGGTGTTGTGAAGCATTTTATTCATCCACACTAGGTCTTCAACCCTTACAATTTAAATCACATGCTTTTAACGATGTCTTGTGAAGGTGTTTTGAAGTGTTGCAAGACATTTCTACACTTTTCTAGACTCTATTCATTATAATTCACATAAAAATTACATTTTCATCACTTATCAAGTCCTATTTTGAAGTGTTGTAAAGTCTTGTAACAAGATTTCACACTTTTCTAGGCTTAATTTCACTATTTACACCTTTCCTATGCTTTATTTGACCCCTTTATGCCCTTATAAGCTTTAATTAAGTGCATTATTGAATGTAAACCTATAAAATAACATTAAATATGACCTAATTCTTGACACCCATTTTCAGCTCCTAGGTGGAACCCATTTGCCATGGGTGTCAAATGAGTCCCCCTTGGCTTCAAATTCAAAATATTTCAAATTTATTTTTGGGTTTTTATTCAAAATCATTTGATGTTGTCCTGTGATGAGGTACATGTTGGTCTTCTAATCTACCTATGGAATTTCCAATTCCAATCAAGGGCAGCTTGAAAGAGCTGGACCATCTGACGAGGACTTTAAAAAAGCCTCCTACACTTTGGGCTCTACAAGACCTGAGAGGGTGATCCCTTAATGTGTTTACAACCTCTGCACCATTATTATAAACAACATTAACAATAACAGACAATCTCACTTAATAGCTCAACATGATAGGATAATATTGAATAGAATTGGTTGTTCATCGATAATATCAACTATCTGGAGCATGAGATAACTACAACACAATCCACAATATAAGATAGTCATTGATTTTCAATTTGAAGCAATCTCTAGGCAAAGACAAACAAATATTGAATCATATGGGTAATTACAACTTAGATCAGTGCCATATATCCATTGTAGGAGTCAAATTCATAAGCATCTAAGGGTATATGATAGATTTAACACATAACATATGAAATCCTTGACGAGATTGGATTGTAATCTCATCAATATGTATTCTAACTCAATAATACTTATCAAATCCTTATACAGAACATATCCACCTACAATCCTATTCAAGCATTTTAATTAATTCCTTGAAATAAAGCTAAAATAGAATCATATACACCACAACAGTGAGATGAATGAAACAACCCTTAGTTATCTTATTCAAAGTTCAGATATGCATGTACAATGGAGAGACATGAGCTTGAATTTATCATTTCAACTCAAATGCTAGTACTGTTAAACAAAATTAGATCCCCATGAAATCAAACCTGTTACAGAATGGCTCAAAACTTAAATTGCATTTTTTCTCTAAAACCATCAAAATTTACAATTTTCTTTGCAACTTCACCTAGACTCGACCTAAAATTATCTAACTTGCTAACTCGTACTTCTGGCCTTGAAATCCTTCTTATAGAAAATGAAGGAGTAAACAAGCATTGGGCCAGAAAGTACACATGTCACCAGCCAATTGGAGCACCTGGTGATATTCCAAAAATCATTACAACAACAATCACCCTAGAGAATATTCTTCTTCATCATGCACACTGAGGAAATTTGATGCAACAACAAAAAACCATAAGAATCCCGCACCAAGACTGCCAACGCAACAAGACTGGAAACTGTTGTAACTGCAACATCTGATTTACCACTCGTTAGCAACTCATTCCTTTTACTCTTCCTCAGTTAAATATTTAGTTACCCATCTATGGTATTCTACATTAGTCGGCTAGTCAAAGCTAATCACCTCATTCACCTTGGTACTATAAGGTGTTTTTTTTACCGCTACCTAATTTGTATCTCTTTCAAAAGATTCCAAAAATGAGCTAGTACTAATGATTTTATCCATACAACTCACCAACAAATCATAATCTGAGTCATCACAAATTAATTTAATTTGATCATTGATGACCTCACTTGCTTGATCCTATCATTGCTAGAGTGCCCTAACTTTCCCCTGCTCATCAACTATATTAGGTAACAATGTGTTACCCCATTCATTAAAATTCCTCACCAATTCCCTGATCTTCCTACTCAAATCATCTGGTAGGGTCTGAAAACCTTGTAGTGATTTAAATAATACTTGAGTAGGCCTTAATGATTGTGGCCTATTACTTGTATCAAAATTTGAGGCCTTATACATTACATCTAAATCACTGGCCCTAGGGATCCAATTTTTAATCAATGGTATCACTACCTCCTGATCCCTATCAATATTATTTATTGCATATAATAATAAAGAATATAAAGAATGTAAAGATGGAAATTTATTATCAACCCTCTCATTTAAATGTCTCAAGACAACAGTAACAATATCCCTTTTCTTTGAAAGAGATCCTTCCTCACTTATCTTCAGAGATGCCTGTAATTCATCAATTTTGTGCATAAGCTACTTCTTTGTAGGATCCACAAAGAATTCTATTTCTTCATCAATTTCCTCTAAAGAAGGGGTGAAGGAAGGATTTTGATTGGAAGACCCTGGTGTGGAAACAATTGGAGAAGCAGGAGGCACTGGCCCTAATGTGGAAGGTAACATACTTGTCCCCAGAGCACTTGATGTCTCTCCAATATATTTATACCTAAACCTTTCCACCTTAGTCTACAACTCAACATTCTTCTACTCCATCTTGTTGTATTCCTCAATCAAATGGTTATACTTCTCCATTAGGCTCCTCTTTTCGACATCTTCCCTTTCAATAGTCTTTTGGCCCAATTTAGCCACATTCACAATAAAATTAGTGGCCTCAGTGGTTGAGGTCTCTGAAGCTCTCTTTATTATTAGCCCTCCTCTTAAATTTGGGTTGATATAAAAAACATTTGGCTTTCTCCCTTGTGGTGCCAATGCCTAAATTGCCAAGGTTTCATACTCTTCACTGGAAGTAGAATCTTGCATTGCTTCCTTGACCTCTTCTTCAGAGTCTTGCAAGGGATGTTTGGACTTCAAAATAGCATTAAGGGCCACTGCATCTACAATGTACCATTTAAGAAAAATCATTACACCAACCTGACTCACAAGTTTTCTACCTTCCTCAAGAGTGATATTCTTGAATTCTTCCATTAATTCAACTTTCACTTCCTCATCATTCTCCTGGTCTGACCTGTCAGGTCTTAGTTCTCTTATTTTCTTACATTTATCTTGATATTTTTCAAATTTCATCCTCCATACCAATTGCAAGAATACAAGAGTCTCTACAAATGCATTGTCATCTAGAAATTCCTTGCATGCCTCCATTCTTGCATCTTGTACACATTTTCCTTTCATATCCAAATCGGATAAACCCAATTCAGTTGGCCTAGGAAGGGAAAGCATACCAACCTGCATGTCATGATCGGTAACAACAATTTCATCCATCAGATTCTCCTATGGTTGATCAATTTTTTGCCTCTTAGGGCTTGGCGTAGATGGTGGTGATGAGGGACTATCTTCTGGTGATGATTCTAAATCAATGATTTTAATTGCCCCAGGCACTTTGAATTTTGGACCTGGCTATGAAGGAAATTTTCTTCCCCTTTCTGTCCACTTCTTCCTCATCACTGTTGTCATCCTTTTTCCTCTTGTAAATGGGCCTTTTTCCTATAGGCTGATATGTTGGCCTTGTCTCAATTGGCTTGGCACATTGTTCTTGTACACCCAAACTCAATTCTAAATTTATCTTTTTGGTCCTCAAGGTGTCCATAATCTCTTTGAAGTTCTCCATCAGAAAATCAATTTTCTTATGGTATGGACTGAACTCCAACAATGGATCACACTTTAGATTCATTTTGTGCACAATATCTAATAGCTTATCATAAGCTATCCATTTCTCCTTGTTCAACTCCTGCTTATTTAGGTCAAACTCGTTTCTAATTAGGTCCTCAAGAAAGTTGAACTCATGCACAAACTTTCCAGCCTTTATTCTTTTTCTAAAAAGGGAAAAGAAACCCCCAGGATCATGTTGCTGCTTTGGACCACACCTCAAATGGTAATCATCAAATAATTTCCCAAAATGCATCCAACCTCCTTTTGAAAAGGAAAAATAAGACACCACTATATAATCTATGAAAAATGTTCCCTTACCCCTCCCAGTGAGGTTGTCCTCATGGATATAACTGATTTTCCACATAACTTCTGCAAACCCCACTCTTGGTGGCACATTGTATGGCAGTATATGGGGGGTTCCTTGAAAACCATATACACTGAGAACAACGTTGATTGGATATGGGTTAATGTCACCCCAATTATGGTAGACTTCTAGTTCTAGCTTCCTCCCCTTTGGTCTGAGGAAAACATGCATTTCCTCAAGGATCCTGGGTACATTTACCATCAATCTATCCCTCAATCTGGAAGCAAAGCAATTATCAAATTGCACATAACTGGTGCTTTCCATATTGCAAGATAAATCTCTAGTCCATAATTGTACTAGAAATATTTCTCCATCAACCAATTGCCTCAATTCCATCTTCTCAAATAAAAAGTCAGCATTCTTGCACAAGAATATATACATCAACATAGAATACCAAAAGAATTGTGTGCCGGTATCATTTTTTTACAACTTTGACAACCCTTCATGTATCTTCTTAGCCAAGAACAAAGAAAATTTATAAGTCACAGAGATGTTAGGGTATTATATTTGCACCCCGATGAACATGTATGCCATGGGCATCACTGTACCAGGACTAAAACCCAAGATCTGGCATAATGAATAAAAAGTGGCCAAGAAATGATTTGCAAAATAGTTTAATCTGAAAGGTTCTTGGTCACTGGGGCTAATGTGAAATCTCGAACCTCTTTCCCTAGCCAGATGAGAGGAACCCTAGCATTGGATATGTTGGAGCCATTATATACTAACCCTTCCCCTATGATTTTCCCTCGCATCAGAACCAATCCCTTCTTTCTATCATTCATTGGCACGGGAAATTGATCCACGAAATCATTGTACAAGTTTCTTCTTAAATAGTAAATTTGGCCAGAATGTTCCTTTAGCGGTGCCATCTTGGAAAAAATAGGCCCTCTTTATAACTTCACACTTCAAATAGCTAGGACTAACCAGGGATATGAAATTACAGAACAACACATTGCAATTTCTCACAATTTAAATAAACTATAGCCCTAACATTTATCAACAAGCCCTATGATACGTACAACAAATATTTTCCCAAATTCAAGTGTAGATTAACCAAGAAACATTGAAATTCACTCACGGCTTTGTGCTTGTAGAAATCCAAAATTCTGGCTGCAAAGACTCGCAACTTCGCTTTCGGCTCTAAGACTGCTTCACAAAATACTTGAATGCCTTGTGATACAACTAAAGTAGGAGAATTGATTTTATTTTGATCAAATCATGCCAACAAGTGTCTCATCCACCATTAAAGCTCACTTACGTGCTATATGAACGACTCCAACCATATTTGATGCAGATTTAAATTTGAGTCGTTGATCTTTTAGTTAGATCAAATCATCGAATGACCACCTTCAAAAAAAGTTGATACAATCACCAACATGGCAATAAAGGGCCCACCGTACCATATGCTTCCAAAGAAAATTGACGTGGCAGTCACCTGCGACTCATGATCACACGATGGCAGGCAACCATAGATCTTGATCATCGGTGATCTTGTTCCTTCAACATAGTCACCAACCTTATCATTAACTATCGAACAACTTTCCTGCCAAGATCATAACATACTCGTTGATTTAAAGCATGTGCATCTTAAGAAAACTTTAGTAATCCATCACCTAATGTATTAACACCAAATTAATTCACCAAAGTGCTTTCCTTATTCCCTCGGCAAATGAGACACGTGGCACCCACCCATGATATCGCGATCAATAAAAGCCTTGCAACTTCTGATCATGCATTGGTGGGCAACCGTTGAGATATGACAATATTTGATCGAAGGTCACTCAAACTTTATCCCCTTTGGCCTCACTAGATAGGACACGTGGCGCCCGCCTACGGTATCGCAATCAACCAAAGCAGTGTGGTGGGGAGCGGCTAAGATCAAATGACATTTGATCAACGGTTGCACGAATTTTATCCCTCTACAAAATAAAACATTTATTAAAAAGACAATGGGACATCACTAAGTGGATGGTAAACAATGACATAAGTTGTTTTTAAATGATGAAACATAGGACCAACCAAGATTTTGAAAAATAAAACCTCGTGAAGGAAATAAAATATTAAGACCAAAGGGACCCATCCTAGACGAAATGATAGGACATAAGTCACTTTAAAAACCCTTCAAAAAGGTAACAGCGAAAAATATCCCAACCAATGCGTAAAATAAACACAAGGATTTTACATGAAAATAAAGCAAAAACCCCAACCCTAGGAAAATTTTGACACCATGAAAGACCAATAACATAAAGTAGGGCAGGAATGGAACACAAGGAGCAAAAATTTGAAGTTCCATCAGTATTGATGGATTACTAAGGCACAAGAGTGTATAAATAAGTGTTTTTCTTCTCATTTTACACCTCACATCTCTTATCATTGATTCTTCATTATTCATCCACTAATCTTCCATCTCAAGTCAAGCATCTTAGGGTTTTATCATTTCAAGGCATTAAGACTTCAATTTTTTAGACATTCAAGGGTAGATTATCCATGTTTTGTTGTAGAATTTCAAGATCAAACATCATGAAAAGGTCATAAAATCCATTATTGCATGTTTCATTCCATTCTTTCTCAATTTTGATTTAATTACCTAAAAAAGGTTTGACCAAGGCAAACCCCCATGCCCTAACATTCAACATCTCTCTCTCTTTTCTTGTTTTTTTGTATATTTAGGACTCTTGGAAGCTTGGAAATCATTAATATCCAGGTTTCAAGGTTAGTCAAGTCTTCTCTTCATTCAACAAGTCAAAATATCAACAAAAACTCATTTTCAAACCCATAAATCAAAGTGCAAATTGGGAGCTTTGGACTCCATTTTTCAAAATCCAAAATTCAAAATTGGACTTATTCACCATGAGTGGCGAATGATTCCCACTTCTAGGCCAATTTTGATTTTTTAGCATTTTTAGATACCCTTTTGTTAGAAACGAGTTTTGGATCAATTTTGCGGAACTAGGATTGATTCACCCAGAATGGTGAATGAGTCCCACTAGGCCTAAAAATCATCATCAAAAACACTTCAAATGTTATTTCAAGCCTCCTTCAAGATTTTAGGTGCACACTTTCAGTTTGCTTTATTTTTGTTTAATTTTACATTCATTTCTAGTTGATTTTGCATTACACAATGTGTTTTCAAACATCACTATTTTCTTAGGTTTTGCATTCATGATCAATCAATTACTTAACTTATTGCATCTATATTGTCTCATTTAGCATTAATAACATCATAAATTTCCTAATTTGGGTGAACCTAGTTAGCATTTTTTGCCCACCTCTGTCCTTTTAGGTGAAAAATCCTAGAAGACCTAGAGAGTCTTGTGGTGCTAAAATTCTATGATTCACATACATTCTAGCAAATTGGATATTTAATCATAGAAAAATGGCCGCTTTTCATTTTCATGATCTTTTACGCCTTTCCTCTCAATGTTTGGTCTATTTTGCTTCGATTTATTGATGTAATGTGGCTTGAACATGCACATTAAGTCCTTAAAATGAAAATAATGACATCTTGTGAAGGTGTTGCGAAGTGTTGTAAAAAAATTCTACAGTTTTCTAGACTCTATTCATTACAATTTATCTATAAATCACCTTTTTATTCATCATCAAGTCCTATTTTGAAGTGTTGGAAAGCCTTGTAACAAGATTTCATAATTTTCTAGGTATAATTTCACTATTTACACCTTTCTTATGCTTTATTTGACCCCTTTATGCCCTTATAAGGTTTAATTAAGTATATTTTTGAATGTAAACCTGACAAACAACATTAAATGTGACTTAATTCCTGTTACCCACTTTCAAGTCCAAGGTGGGACCCATTCACCATGGGTGGTGATTGAGTCCCTATTGGCTCCAATTTCAAAATATTTCAAATTTTCTTTCGGGTTTTTATTCAAAAATACTTGATGTCAGCCTTTGATGAGGTATCATCGAGTTACTAAGGAACAAGTGTGCATAAATATGTGTTTTTCTCCTAATTTTACATCTCCCATTTCATTCAAGCAATCTCCTACAATCTCAAGCATTCAACTAGCATTTGAGCACATTGCATCATCAAATCAAGCATTCAAAAGTAGCCATTGACATATCTTCTAATTTACATCAACAAGGGTTTGGTAAGTTGATAGAATTTGCATGTTATTAGTTTATCTTTCTCTTTCATTTTATCATTTAATTAAGGGTTTGAGTACCAAAGTGGGATTTGACGAAGGAAAATCCCTTTGCCCTAACCCTTAACCATTTTCTCCCTTTTTTGCATTTGTTGTGTATGCAAATTTATCAAGCACTTAGGTGTTGAAAAGTGGAGAAGAATTCAACAAAGTGTTTCAAGTCAACAACTTCATATTTCAAGCTTGGAGAAGACTTTTTGTCCGCTTTCGACAGGATTAACTTCCTCAACCTAACAAGCAGTCAACCTCATATATGGTGCTCCAGAATTGTCCTCTAATTTCTAAGAATTTTCGAAGAGGACTGATTCACCATCACTAGAAAATGAGTCCCACCTTAAGGTTGGAAATCTAAGATTTGTCAGATTCTGGATCCCGATACTCAGAAACTTGTTCCCCATAGTTTTCATCAGAAGAAAGACTAATTCACCATCAATGGCAAAATGAGTCCCAGTGGTGATTTTATGTGATTCTAGACAACATTCAGAACATTCCATATTCTTCATTAGACTTCCATGTGCACTCTGATTCAACTCTTTTCTTTTTTGTTTTGCATTTAGTCATTCATAGTTCATTATTTGCATTTCACATTGTGTTTTCAAACATTGCATTAATCTTAGGTTTTGCATTTATAATTTCTTAATTTCATAGTTTAAGTGCATTCATTTCTTTCCATTTAGTCTTAATCACCTCATAAATTAAATAATATGAATGAACTAGTTAGATTCTTTGGCCCTTTCTTTCTCCTTTTAGGTGAAAAACTCTAGAAAAGCTAGAAAGTCCTAGGGTGCCAAAAATCTATGGTTCATTTTGGTGAACCTACATTTTGAGCACATTATCTTTTTTATTCCAATTTCATCTTACATCTTAGACTTCATTTGCATCAACATTCAATTAGGATATTATTTTGTTTCTGCATCCTAGGGTTTCTTAACTTGCATTAGTGAAAGACTCATTTAGATTTCATTTTTTGATTGCATATCATTGAAAAAACTAAAAAATTGCATCTGCATCCTTCATTGGAATCTAAAAAGCATTAGAATCACACTAAATTTTCTGAAAAACATTTAAAAAATCTCATACTAGGGCTCATTCACCACCCTAGACGAATCAGTCCACCTGTACATTCTACATTGCATTTTCAGACATTTTCTGGACATTTCCTACATTATAATTTTTTGTAGTTGCTTTTTTTGTTTTACTTTATAGATTCTCTATTTGCTTCTATTTCTTGCATCTTATTTTCCTTGCACCATGGCATTTTCTTTTAATAAGTTTTGGAATTCATTGAAATCATTGGTAGACATGTCTAATTGTGCCTTTGGCTATGATCCTAATAAACTTGAACTTCGACATGCTCCTTCAACTCCTCATTATTTTCCTCCTCGTGATGTTGACATCATTTTAGAAGATGATGCTAGCATGAACAAGTTCTTAAACAAATTTCTTGATAACCTTGAAGCCAATGCAGCCTTTTACCCATCCATGAAACCACCCAATCTTCCTATTGTTGCACCTCCTGATCACTTTGGATACCTACACCCTGAAACTAAAGAGATACCTAAGATCCCTCCATGAAGTGGACCTACTACCTCTCAACAAACACATTCTCAACCATTTTATGATCATAAAGTTACAAACACTCCCATCAACCTTGAAAAAACATATGGAAAAGGATTTACTATCCTAAGCAAACAAGGTTGTGACACAACACATGAGCATGACATTCATCAACTTATAGAACAAATAAAACAAGAAGAAAACACAATAGGACTAGGCTATCAAGATCCTCCTCATGTTGACAAGCCTCCTTTTGAATATTGGAGACTTTGAGATGATGGCATGGTGATCTTTGATTCTCCTCTTGACTTAAACATTCTCCTTCCATGTGAATAACCTTTACATGATTCTCATAACAAGGATGATAGGATCCTGATGGGGCCTCTTCCTTCTTCCATTCATGAAAAGGGAGAATCTAGCAAATGATTATTACCTTACAAATTAAAAAAGCTCAAGTTTCCTACTCATCCACCGCCTGAATGTGAAAGGAGACTTCAATTTATTTTAAACCAAGGTCTTATAGTCTTACCACCTTAAAATAGGTTGGTCATTCATCCTAAAGATTATAACATACCATATTGCAAATATCATGTTCTAGGACATTGAACCAAAGAATGTCAGACATTGAATGAGATACTAGACAAGTATCACTTCACTAATACCAACTGTTTTCCTATCATCCCTTAAAAAACTATTCCCTTATCATGCCATAGTTGTAGAATCTTGCATTCCCACTATTGCATGATCCTTTCCATCATCAACCTTGTCTCATGCTTGTCTTGTACTTTGTGGAGATAAGTAGTTGTTATCCTTTGTCCTCGTAATGCACTTGTCTTTATCTCTTAACCATGTTATTCATTTTCCACGTACATTACTTAAGCTTGAAAAACCAATAACTTAGTTAATGGTTGACTTACATTTGCATTACTAGCTCATTCGTTTTATGTGTGTATTGTGTTCCCTCATAATGTGTGTTTGATGTTCCCTCTTTTTGTACACTTCTACTCATACCTCTATTCTTCTCTATGTCATGCATTGGTTTTTTTTTCCTTTGTTTTGTGTTCTCCTTTTGGGGATTATGCAAAGTGTTGAGACCACAATGTCTCTCCCATGTTGACCCAAAATTTCCTTTCCTTTTTTAATTTTTCTTTGTGTTCTCCTTTTGGGGATGACGCCAAGTGTTGAGACGCCCTATGTCTCTTCCATGTTGACCCAATTGGTCCCTTTCCCTTTTTACTTTTCCTTATTCTTATGTTTTCTTTTTGGGGATGATGCAAGGTATTGAGACCAAAATGTCTCTTTCATGTTGACCCAAAAGCTTTTCCTTTTCTTTTACCTTTTTGTTTTTTTTTCTCTTGTTATTTTTTTTCCTTTTGTGGATGATGCAAAGCATTGAGACTGCAATGTCTCTTCCATGTTGACCCAAAACAAACTTTTCCTTTTCTTTATTTTTCACTCTCTTTGTGTCATTCTTCCAGTTCTATGTGCTTTTTGGAATGATGACAATTCTGAGCTCTTTCATAAAAACATTGCAGTAATGAACATACTAACCCCAAATCCATAAATCCCCTGTGTGTTTGGTGTGTTCTTTTTTGGAGGGAAACTCCCTTTTCTTTTGATTCTTTTTCCTATACATGACGTAGCCTTACTCAAAAACATATGACTTGGCATAGGGGCTTTCCAAGTTGGATCTCATGTCTTTTTTTCTCTTTGCATTTTCTTTCCTTTGCTACTTTAAAGTAATTTCTCTTAGACTAGTGTGTAGCAATTCCTTTAAAGTGGGGGAAATACATTGGCATAATTTTATTTTGTATTCTTGGTTCCTAGTGTAGCCTTGTCACTTCATATGATGCGCTTGTCACTTTGTGGATGGAATTGGGTGTAATGTCCTTCATAAGTGTGACCTATCATAGCATATTACATTCCTCTTAGTGGTCTGATGTGACACACTGCATCCCCTAAGTTGTGAATATTCTATTTTTTTATTGGTCCTCTCTAGGAGATGTTAGACACAATTTTCCCTAAGTTATGGACCTTGCACGAACTTAACAAGACTCCTTTGAACACCTTATTTTACATATTACATGTTATATTTTTACCTTTTACATTTTTACATTTTCTTTACATTTTACATGTTACATTTTTGCATTTTACATCTTTTCCACCTTGCATAACGCAACTTGCATGCCTGTGGTACCTTTGCATTTGTTCAAGAGTTCTAAGCATATGGAGCTTTGCTTGTCTCAAGAAGCATGAATCGACATTTTCCTTTGTGGTTCCTTGTTAAAGTTATCAAGAGGTATAACTTTAATATGGTTGAGCGGGAAGCCCATCTGACGACATGACTTTTCCCATACTCACCTATGTGTTTATGGGTGCATGCCTACTAGCGTATGTACTTCACCTTTTTGGGTCTTCTCACCCAGTCGACCGCCTTGAGTTTTGTCATCCCAGAGTGAGTATGCATTCTCTTTTTCAAATAATCAACCTAGATCTAATCCACAACTAGTTGGATGAATGATCAAATCTTTCATTCCTTTTTCATCATCATGCATGTTCCTTTGTTCTTCTGTTTAGTTTGCCATGGGATCTTCATCCTAGGGGCTTGATCATCCCTTTTGATTTTTGTCATTCCATCTTGCTAACATAAGTACATTGAAACCTCTTTCTTGATATTCATGGCTACTTTAGTGTGAGTTTGAAGAAAGTTCATCCTCTCGTTAAAGTGGGGGTAAATGCACCATAAAAAAATAGACTCTTGTCATTTTAATGGTATTTTAGGCCTTTCCTCTCGATGTTTGGTATATTTTGATTTGATTTATTGATGTAATGTGGCTTGAACATGGACATTAAGTCCTTAAAATGCAAATAATGATGTCTTGTGAAGGTGTTGTAAAACATTTCTACACTTTTCTAGACTCTATTCATTACAATTTACCTAGAAATCACATTTTTATTTATCATCAAGTCCTATTTTGAAGTCTTGTAAAGTCTTGGAACAAGATTTCACACTTTTCTAGGCATAATTTCACTATTTATACCTTTCTTATGCGTTATTTGACCCCTTTATGCCATTGTAAGGCTTAATTAAGTATATTTTTGAATATAAACCTGACAAACAACATTAAATGTGACTTAATTACCAACACCCACTTTCAAGTTCAAGGTGGGACCCATTCACCATGGGTGGAAAATGAGTCCCTCTTCACTCCAATTTCAAAATATTTCAAATTTTCTTTTGGGTTTTTATTCAAAATTACTTGATCTCGCTCTAGGATGAGATATCATTGGGTTACTAAGTAACAAGTGTGTATAAATATGTGTTTTTCTCATCATTTTACATCTCCCAATTCATTCAAGCAATCTCCTACAATATCAAGCATTCAACTAGCATTTGAGCACTTTTCATCATCAGATCAAGCATCAATCAAGCATTCAAAGGCAGCCATTGACATATCTTCAAATTTTCATCAAGAAGGGTTTGGTAAGTGTATAGTATTTTCATGTTATTAGTTTATCTTTCTCTTTCATTTCATCATTTTATTAAGGGTTTGAGTACCAAAGTGGGATTTAACCAAGGAAAATCCCTTTTCCCTAACCCTTATTCATTTTTCCCCTTTTGTGCATGTGTTGTGTATGTAGATTTATCAAGCATTTAGGTGTTGAAAATTGGAGAAGTCAACAAAGTGTTTCAAGTCAACAAATTAATTTTTCAAGCTTGGAGAAGACTTTACATCTATTTTCTGTAGGATTAACTTCATCAACCTGACAAGCAATAAGCCTCAAATCTGGTACTACAAAATTGTCCTCTAATTTCTCAAAATTTTGGGAGAGAACTAATTTTCCATCAGTTGCGAATGAGTCCCACCTTAAGGTTGGAAATCTAATATTTTTCATATTTCGTATCCTGACACTCAAAAACTTGTTCCTAACAGTTTTCAACAAAGGAAAGAATAATTCACCATTAGTGGCGAATGAGTCCCACTGATTATTTTCTATGATTCTAGACAACATTCAGAACATTCCAGATTCTTCATCAGATTTCTAGGTGCACTCTGATTCAACCCTTTTTCTTTTCTATTTTGCATTTAATCATTCATAGTTCAATGTTTGCATTACACATTGGGTTTTCAAACATTGCATTAATCTTAGGTTTTGCATTCATAATCTATCAATTTAATAGTTTAAGTTCATTCATATCATTCCATTTAGTCTTAATCACATCATGCATTACATAATTTGAATGAACTAGTTAGATTATTTGGCCCTTTCTTTCTCCATTAAGGTGAAAAACCCTAAAAGAGCTAGAAAGTCCTAGGGTACAAAAAATCTACGGTTCAAAGATCACAAGAGTATTCAAGAGTTTAAAATATCAATCAAGAGTCTTCAAGAGTTGATTATCAAGTGTTTTGGAGGATTATTCAAGTATCAAGAATCATGTCAAAGGCATCATGCATCATGTTTTTGTTTGAACTAAAAATTGTGATGTAGGGTTTCATGATTCAAGCAAGCATTCAATTCAAGATCTACAATATTCAAGCAAGATTCAAGATTTACATCCATTGGAGCCATTTCATACATGTTTGAAACATTTATTTTTAGGGTTCAGTGAGTTGCAACATTACATTTTGTTCATTCATCATTCTTCCTTTCTCTTTGATTTCATTACAAGGTTTGATTATGAAAACAAGGTTTAACCAAGGAAAACTCATTTCCACTAACAAAACAATATTTTCCCCTCTCTTTAGTGTGTGATTTGTAGATCTAGGTTGAATACATATTGAAGAGAAATATTAGAAAGAGGTTGTCAAGTTGAAAAGTTTTCCAAGTTTTCACCTTATTTATAAGATAATTAAAAGACATCCAGAGAGTAGAATTCAGCAATACAAATATGAGAATTAGGTTAAGAATATAGAGTGTAGGTTGAGGAGTAGATTTAGATCTTGATCCTCTAAAAAATCCATGTAGGACTGATATGCCACTTTTGGCATTTGAGTCCTACTATAGTGAATTTTCTAGTTTTGAGGTGTTTCAGACATATCTTTTCTAGATATTTATTCCTTCCTAGAAACCCTAACCTAGGACTAAATCACCTAGCCTGGCATATGAGTCCCAATTTGCATTAAATTCAACTTTTTCAGCATTTCAAGTCTTCGTTCAGGATGGTACAAGTTTATAGGTTCCCCTCTTTGCTTCTCCATTTTTCCATTTGGTTTTGCATTCATTTCTAGGTCATTTACTGAAGTTTCAATATCATTAGGTTTCTAGATTATATATTGCATATCATTATTCTTTCCAAGCCCTAGCTTGGTGGTGAAGCCCTCCTTAGTCATTAATCATACCCTAGGACACCCTATTGTAGATCTCTTCACCTCATCTCATCCTGGGATTGAAATCTCTAGGGTTTCCTTGAATGAAAGGAGAATAAAAAAATTCATTCTACATCCTAAACTATTGAGCGACCATTTTTTCATCTTTCATTACCCAAACGGGGTTTTCCCAAGGAAAACCTCCATTCACAAAAACAAACAATTTTTCCGCTTATGTTTTTGTTGGAGATATTAGGTTGAAGAAGGGTTGAATATCTCTTGGAGAGAAAGATTGGAAAAGTTTTCAAAGTTTTCAAAGTTGTCAAAGTTGTCATCAATTCACAGAAACTCACCTACTTATCTAGTTTTTGACTTTTCAACACTAAAAATTGGATCAAATGAAAGCTATAAATTGACATCAGAGGCTCCCAAAATTTTGTTGAAAACCATGAGTAGAGACCCATTCATCCATGGGAAAATGAGTCCCATTCAACCTCCCAAAACTTCCTTTTGGTCCCATTTCAATTTTTATTTTTTGTTCCTAAAGCATTATTCAGGCTGATACCCCCATCCTCAAGCATAATGAAATTAGTAGATTCCCTCATTAATTTGACTCACCTAAGGCTTGTAAGTCGATTCTTTTTTTGGATCTCATTTGCTAATGAAATAGTGAGAAATAGGTCTACATTTTATATTGGTGAACCCCCTTCTAAACCCCAACCTATTTCCTTTCATTTCATTTTGGTGAACCTCACTTTGTACAACAAAAATCTGAAAAAATTGTAGTCCATTTAAACCCTAGATCTAGGATTTTCATTACTTTGCATTGATTTTCTTTGATTTTCATTTAATTTAGGGTTGTTCACTTGCATTTATTTACATCTCATTTAGTTTTTTACGTTTACATTTTTCATTCTTTAAAATCCTAAAGAATTCAAAAATCTCATTCATTTTGTAGAGTATTTTAATAACATTGGATGATCAGTCACTGAAATCACAAAATTGAATTAAAATATCATCGCAATTTAGGTATTTTTGCATGTCATTTCACATCATTTTACACTTGCATTTAAATATGATTTTCCAGAAATTTGAAACTCGAACCACTTGTTTGAAACTAGAATCTCAAATCATAAATATCAACTCAGAAATCTATAATTTAATTTTTTTAAATATTGACACAAGACCCATTCTCCTATGGGTGAATGAGTCCTTAATTAGGCTTCATTCTAAATTTCTTGGCATTAAAAACCCTCTTTTTTGCATTTTCTATTTCTGTATTCAGGTTCCTATTTCAGTTTCTAGAAATTTTTATTTTTTGTAATCATTTATGTTAAGGTTGCTTGATCAATTCAAGTGCATTAAAAATCTAAATTTTTGGGTTTACAAGACATCATTTTCAAGTTTTTTCATAGTATAATAAAAAATTTATCTTTTTTAAAATCTTCAATTTTCTCTGGTTTTACATACTTGCATTGCACTTCGTATTCTAGGGTGTTTGATTGCATTTGTGTATTCTCCATTTTGGGTGTACCTTCTATTTATGAAAATTTTATGATCTTCACAACCTAGTGTCCTATTGCCAATATTGTAGTGAGACGTATTTCGAGACACATCTCATCCCATGATACATCACTAGCCATGGATCTTTTGTTTTCCAACTCTTTCACTCATAGTGTTGACACTAGTCAACCTACTATGGATCATACCCTTGACACTTCATTTCCTATAAACCATTACCAAAAATAAATATTACTAATGTTGAATCAATGGTTGCTAATTTCCATCAAGAGAACCTAATACAAATGGATGAAGAATTAGACAAATTATAAAACTTTTTGAGTTTTGAATACATCGCTGGTAGTCATGTGATTCCTGACATTAATATGGAATGATTTATAATGAAAAAGGATTATACATTTTGTGTATCCTATGTCATATCATTAATAAACATGTCCCTTCAATGAATTTTTGTGTTGAAGCTTTGTGGTATACTCAAAGTCAAGGTGGACATCTAATTCCTCCTTCCACAACCATGACATTTATTCTAACATACACTAATCCAACTATTACTACAACCATACAACCTACTAGCAATGTCAATACTACCTTAGGTGTTTCCATTGGGAATACCTTTAACTTTTTGCATTCAAATATCAAATCTCCTAACCCATATCCCCTCACGAACGTACAATTCACTTGTCCCCCAAACACATATACACCTCCACTATATTCACCTCAATCTCAAAAGATAAACAAACAATGATGCTATCATTAAAAAACTCTTGCAAAGTGTTTCAACCCTCCAACAACAAATTGCTACATTGAATCAAAATAAAAATGGCCAACCTTCATAATATATCAAAAGAAACCCATTATCCTCGGAGATATTAAGAACACAAATTCCACAATGCATATATATTCCTATATTTGAGAAATATGATGGGAAAGGAGATCCAATTAGCCATGTTTATGTGTGCACAACCTTATGTAGTGACTTAATTTTTTAGGATTAAATCTTGGCTAAACTCTTCACTAGATCATTGAAAGACATTTCCTTGGAATGGTTTTGTTCCTTATTGAATAATTCAATACAATCATTTAATCAACTTGTTGTTGCCTTCCTTAACCATTTCCAAGTGCAAATGAGTCCTAAGATGAACTTAGCAGATTTAATGAGATGTAAGAATTTTTTTGATGAAAAGGTCATTATGTTTATCTCCCATTATCAATTACTATACTTATAAATCAACATTAAGATTCTTGATCCTAATCTTCAATCGATGTTCATTGAAAATTTGCAAAATAAGATTCAAGATAAAATTTGGGTGATGAAATTTCCCTCCTTCACACAATTGTGTACTATCCTTCATGATTACCAAAATTCGGTTAGTAGTCATGAAGTAAAAACTCCCTCTATCCATTGTAAAAAATCTAAATTCATGTGTCAAACCAACTACCAATCAATCAATAAACTAATTTAGGAATTTATAAAACTCACTTCTCCTCAACCAAGTCAATATTTTGACACCCAAGTGGCTACTATAAAGACAACAAATCCATATATATTTGGAGAGAGGAATAAAAATTTTACCCCTCTACCTGATACCCTTCATTCCATCATGTTGCATCTCTTAAAGAAGAACTTAATTTCCTTACCTCTTATTAGAGCTCTTGATCCTACTAAGCCTTTACTTCCAAACTATAGAAAAAATCCTTTTTTCCATTATCATTGATAAAATAGAAATGATACAAAAAAATTTAAGCATCTTAAACATATTGTGTAAGACCTCATTGATTCTAATCATATTCAAATTGAGCCTCCTATTGTTGATGAGACCATGGTTGAACCAAAAGCTCTTCCAACTAACCAATACCAAAACATAGAAAATCCTCCACCTATTTCCTATAAGAGACCATGAGATAAGCAACTAAGTCCCATTGTGCCTCTTAAAATCAAACAAGTTTATAAAGTCAAAGAGAAAGTGCTTGAACAACCTCCCATGGTTCCTTCCATTCCTCCTTTATAAGAATAAAAGATACCTATGGTTGATAAACTCACTCCTAGATAATCACAACTTCAAAACCATAAAAAATGAACCAAAATGCTAGAGAGCATAGGAATAGATGTCATACCAATGGTCATGTCTATAAGCATGGGTATAATTAAATTTGAGGGTAATACATCAATTATTAATTTTTCTATTTAAATTATGACTAAAATATAATTAATAGGCTGATTACTCCAAACTTATTAAAAAAAAAAATTTAAAAAAAAATAAAAGTTCAAATAATTGAGGTGTGCATATCCAATTATTTTAGTGGGAATGCCCCTTATAATTTAATAAAAAAAAATTTCTTTTAATTTAAATTTCAAAACCATTTTTAGAATCTAAATTCTACTTATAAATTCAAAATATAAAAAAATTCACTATTGGGTATAAAATGACAATTATTTTTTTTGAAAATTTATTTAATTTTTTTCTTTTTTTCCATATAATTACATTTGAAATAAATTAGTAGTTAGAAATAAAACAGCATATAGTATTTTTTGCATATTATTTTTGATTCATAATTCTCAAAGCACCTTCAAGGGATATTTTGTGACATCCTATTGTAATTAGCTTGGACTATGATGATTGTAATCTAAGATTGATTAAAAAAGTGCATAATGAGTTGAATTCATTGTTTTCCTCTTGCATGAGATTATATTAAATATCAACCATGATGATCCTCCTAAAAATATTGACTCACCACATGTTTAAATTGTTAATTTTCTTAGTACAACACTTGTCCTTGTCCCTTTGGCTAGTTATCCACCTTCCATGTATGACTAACAAGATAAAGATGCAGATGACCTGCTATAGGTTAACTCGCATGTTCCTTACTATTATTTTCTTTATTCTCTTTATGTTCTTTTTTGTGATTGCACATGTGTAATGTGATCCCTAGTATCATTCTATTTAACATGCCTTTGATCAATAGGGGAAAGTGGGATGCTTTATGGCCTAGGTCATAGAACACCACTATTCTTGAATTTCCATTCAAATATGCCCTAGGATCCAAAACTAGATTGACTATCAACACAAAGGTGAGTCAATTCTCAATATGGAAGACCTAAGAGGGGGTTCTTTAAGCTTTGAGGGGTTCACCACCAAGAAAAATCTTGCAAAAGACAACTTAACATTCAACTCACAAAACCTAGTAACACAAGTCTAATGATGGGTGTAAATGATAAAATTAAGAAAAAGAAAGTTAGGATATGTGTACATGGGAAGTCTAGAAGTGTAATAAGGATTTTGGAAATGCAAAGATGTCAAAATATGCTAGGGAGGACTAAGACGCCATTACTATTGTCTTAGTCTCATTATTTTTTTCGGGGGAAATGCATAATCTCTAGATGTTGGAACATAATCTAGAAAAAACTCTGCAAAATACGCTTGGGACGACTAAGACGCCTTTACTATCGACTTAGTCATGATCTGAATTTTTGAAATCTCTAAGTGTGATCCCATTGCTCAATGTTTGCAATTCCTTCTTCTCAAATACCAGGTCATGAAACTTCCACATCTGGCTTATAGGTGAGTTTCCAAGAAGATGACAACTTTGCAATGCAACTTTGTAACTTTTCAACTTTTCACTTCAAAGGATCGTCAAGTCTTCAACCTAAATCTGCAAACACAAACATGCAAGAGAGGAAAAATTTGTTGATTATTAGTAAATGGGGATTTTCTTTGGTCAAACCCCTTGTTGGTAATTAAAACTCAAAATGAAATTGAATAATGAAGGGAAATGATGAATGAACAAAGTGCTATATTGTAACTCACCAAACCCTTGTTATGAAATTTGCAAAATTGTGTGAAATTTCTAGCTTGAATGTAGATCCTGAATCAAAGTAGTGCTTGATAGATCTTGACTTGAATTGCTTGCTTGAATCAAAACCCTACATCACAAATGTTAGCTAAAAAAAACACATGATTGATGCAGAGCAGGGAGGTAGAGCTTCACACAATCACAATTCAAGAATTATCGATCAACTTTCCAAACTCCAAAACCCTATCTTAGCATTTTTTCACAATTCCTACTTATTCTCCTTGTAGTATATCAAATAGTGTAAATTGGCCATATCTTTTAGAGAAGACAACAAACCCAAAAAATATTCACCTTTCTAAGTACCCTTTATCCTCTATTTTAGCATATCCAATTTTCGCATTTACTTGATTTGGAACATCAATCCTAGAAAAGGACTATCTTGCTACCCCTTAAGACAAATAGGCCACCTTTCCACAACAACTATCAACTTAACCCATTTCCAACTTGAAATATCAATTGAAGGACATTTACTATGTTACAAATAGCCAACATCAACAACTTTTAACAATTTTAACTCACACAAATCCACCAAATCACTAAACCCTTGTTTGTGCCAATTTAGGCTAGTTTCTAGGAGGGTTTATTGAAACTACATCCTCCACACGCTTTCTCACCCTATCAACACTTCAAGAATGTCACAATAAGTCAACCTATTCTTAATAAACCATTCCCAAACCTTAATCAATGCAATTTCACCAAATTACAACTTCTAGCCATCCATTTTGAGCTAAAAACTCATGAAAATCGATTAGGGCACCATCAAAATTTATCCAATCCCTACTCCCTGCTCTAAAATCCTACTCCAACATCTAAACCTACCATAATGGTACCCATTCCACCAATTTACAACCTACTCTACTAGTGGAATGGGTGTTTAAAGCATTTTTTTTACCTTCGAACCCTCAAACAGAGTATAACAGACCCATTACTAGAAAGGGTATGCGTAGGATCATCATGGAAAAAAGAGTCCCTTAAGTGGAAAAAAATTCAAAAAAATCAGAGTTAGGCAACTTGACGTAGAAATTTGAATAAGTTATCTATATTATTTCAAAAATATGTATAAATAGAATCTATAGAAAATTGCATGTAGTTTCTAAACTACTAGGTTTTTTAAAAAAAAAAAAAATCTATTTTGCGAATTTTTTTAAATTTCAATGCAGTAGTATTTAAATTTTAGGGAAAAAATAAGTGAATGTTTGTCTGACCACCCTAACCACAATTAAATGGTGATATTTTTATATAAGTTTTTAGATATAATTAGAGGACTCATGTCCCGATGTGATGCATATTTTTTTCGTAATTTTTTTCCAAGTAAATAATTAACTATGAATTTTTTATTACAAATTTTAAAAAATATTAAAAATCGTATGTCTGACCACCTTAGCTTTGCTAGAAATTCATGAATTTTTTTTTTTTAATCCTATAGTATGAAAAGCATAGAATGTGACACATGTTTTGGATTCAAAAAATGTGATACCATTTGAAAGCTATAGATATTTTTCAATCAGCCTATCAATCAAGACTTTAGTCATGATTGAAATAGAAAATGAATAATAATTATTTATTAAATTCAAAGTAAAGAATAATTTATATTGGTGGAAAGATGAGAATCTCCTTTAAAAAACCTTTTTTGTTTACTCAATTTTTGGTAAAAAAAAAGTCATCAGCCACATGGGCCATCATATCACTTACATATCACACTTTTTGGCCCATCATGATCCTGCACATACCCGAAAAGTGCTTATAAAATGCTTAAATATTTATGAAATTTAGTAAAATAAAATCCAATATGAAGTCAACTCATACAAACATCAAAACCAATGCACATTGGATCAATAATTAATTGTACGGTGTCGTATAATGGCCTAGAGCAACAAATTTTACTAGGAAAACACAGAAAAATGGAGTTATTGCTTCCTTCAATCAAATCTTCAACAACAACCTTCACTCGAGGTTCTCAAGCATGTTTAAATTTATCCCTCCTAAAACCAACTCAAACTAACACTTGAACTCCCATGATCGTTGGGCTTCCAATTTTGCATTTTTTTGCACTTTTACATATGATAACTTTTGACAATATTACAAATATATGACCATATGAACTCTAAACCAACCAAACGACTCAAGTTACATTTTGAATGGTCTATTATGCCGTTTTTTCATGAAAAAAGACTAAAACACACAAAAATTTGACATAAGACCCTATTTATGCAAAATGATGAACATGGTGCCCTTGCACCATATGCCCGGCCTGAAAAAGATCTCAAGTCCCTTGAGAATTGACTTGCAGCTTGTCCACACCATCTCTTTGATCTTCCACATGTCCCTTCATCTAGAAATCCCTTCCACTAGACTAAGTATTTGAAATAGGGACTACTCCTCACCTTTATGATCTTCTTGGTACCTAGAAAATGTCCCAACTACATAGGCTAACTGGATGGATGATCTTTGGCTGCTTCACTTAAAAACATCATTGAACATGCACCAATAATCTACTTCATCTTGGATCTAGTTTTACCCTTCCTTGAGATCACAACAAGAAAATTATATATTCATTTTTTATTCCTTTTCCTTTGCAATGTAACTATGATCTCTTCACCCTTGGTTTCACCTTTCCCATTTGATATTATTCCCCTATGTATGTTTTTGAAAAGGAAAAAATAGGTTTTATAGGAACCTGAAACCACAAAGTTAAAACAAACAAAGATAGAGCATAAAAAGTTTGATCAAATAGTCAGCTGTCCCAAAAAGGAAACGACAGCAAAAAGAGACAACAGGGTCCAAAAAAAGGACTGCCAAAAAGCCAGAAACGACCATAGCAGTACTACTCCAAGGTGTTCATCAACTCCTCGGCTTCCTTTTCAGCTTCACTCATATCCTGTAACCCCTTCTTGAGGATTTGAACCATGTGTGGAGAAGCAGGGGCCTTCCTCTTCAAATTTGCCTGGGTTTGAGTCGAAATCCCTTCAACAGCAAATCTGCTACAACCTCTGTCCGCATCCAAGTTCACAACCAACGAGCCCTTTTGATTTTTTTCTAACTTTTCCACCATAGCATTGATGATGATAATAGCGTTGTGCCTAGCAATTTTATGATTATCCTCCAAAGTGGCCTTGATATTTTGGCCAATCTTGGACATATTGCACTCCAACCTAGTCAATCTTTCCTCCTGCACCTGTTGTCTTTTCCCCGGTAATGGGGTGTCCTGTCCCTCATTCTCATTACAACTCCAGCTTATCTTCTACTTTAGTTCCATGCCTCTGTTGCTAAGATCTCTGTTACGGCCAATCAAATCACAAACTTCCTTCTGGGTCCATTTAAGAACAGTGAAAAGGCCATCTGTACTTTTTTTCGCCACCCTCATAATGTCCTCAGGCCTGAGGTTATTCAGGGTAGAATTAATTTCGCCCTAATTAGGGGAGTTTTTAGGGGCATTCACAAATCTTCCAGATGCAGGGGCACTAGGGGCTGACTCTTTACTGACCATAGGTTTATTAGAATGAATTTCCATAGAATTTCCAGAGTACGAGACCAATTTCGTAACTGAGGTGCCTATGTATGTTGCTTGCTCATGTTTATCCCTTTGATATTAAAAAAATTGAATGACTACTATCTTCCTTTGAAAACATTGAAGAAAACACCATTTCAACATACCTTCTAAGACAAACTTGAATCTCAAGGATCAATTCATCCTTCGACTTATCATCAACATCATTTCCCTCCAAAATCTAATTTTTAATGTATGTTGTCTTAGTGCCTTCAAATTTTGAAATGGCTACAATCTCCATGTGCTCTTCTTCTTCTACCATCATCACCTTATCTTGCTTGATTTTTTCATCATATTCCTTTATCAATAAAGGCTCCTTCACAACTAGTTTTACTGCTCCCACTTGTCTTCTCCTCTAAATAATCTTTCTAATAGGCCATGTAACCTTCCTCTTAACTAATAAGTGCCAAATTTACAACTGATGTATCTCAATCTTCCATCTCTCTTCCATTCTTTCTTGCATCTCTTTTATTTTTTCCAAAGCCTGCCTTAGCCCTTTTATCTCTTGGTCAATTAACATTTGTTTTTCCTTCTCTTTTTCCTTCTTAATCTCCTTTCCTTCTCTTTTTCTTTCTTGTTCCTTCTTTTGTGAACACTCACTCTTTAAGAATCTCTTCCTCCATCTTTTTAATTCTCCAAGCAAGTCTCTTTCACCTTGCTTCCTCTTGTATTTGTGACACCTCATCTAGGTTTCCTCTTTTCTTCACTACCTAGTCTGTTGGCATCCAGGTTCTTTCTTCCACCTAAAAAAAGACAACACACACAAACACACAACTTTCCTTTTCCATAGTCCTCTAACTATAATACCAATTGATTTAGATCAGGGAGGTAAAGATTCACACAATCACAATTCAAGCAACATCGATCAACTTTCCAAACTCCAAAACCCTATCTTACCATCTTTTCACAATTCTTGCTTATTCTCCTTGTAGCATATCAAATAGTGTAAATTGGCCATATCTTTTAGAGAAGGCAAAAAACATAGAAAATCTTCAAATTTATAAGTACATTTTATCCTCTATTTTAACATATCCAATTTTCTCATATACTTGTTTTGGAACATCAATCCCAAAAATGGACTATCCCGCTACCCCTTAAGCCAAATAGGCCACCTTTCCACAACAACTATCAACTACACCCTCTTTGAAATTGAAAAATCCATTGAAGGACCTTTACCAGGTTACAAATAGCCAACATCAACAACTTGTAACAATTGGAACTCACACAAATCCACCAAATCACTAAACCCTTGTTTGTGCCAATTTAGGCTAGTTTCTAGGAGGGTTTATTGAAGCTACAACCTCAAGACCTTTTTTCACCCTATTAACACTTTAAAAATGTCACAATAAGTCTTCCCATGCTTAATAAAGCATTCCCCAACCTTAATCAATGCAATTTCATAAAACTACAACTTCTAGCCATCCATTTTGAGCTAAAAACTCATGAAAACCAATTAGGGCAGCATCAAAATGTATTTGAAAATCCCTACTCCCTGCTCCAAAATCCTACTCCAACATCTAAACCTACCCAAATGGTACCCATTCCACCAATTTATAACCTAATCTACCAGTGGAATGGTTCTTTAAAGAATTTGGTTTACCTTCAAACCCTCAAACAAGGTATAATAGACCTATTGCCAGAAAAGTGCTTATAAAATGCTTAATTCTTTATGAAATTCAGTCAAATAAAATCCAATATGAATTTACCTCATACACCCATCAAAACCAATGCACATTTGATCAAGAATTAACTATACATGGCCGTACAATGGCCAAAAGTAGCAAATTTTACTGGGAAAACACATAAAAATGGAGTTTTTTATTACTTCCTTCAATCAAATCTTCAACAACCTTCCCTTGAGTTTATCAAGAATTTTTAAACTTATCCCTCCTAAAACCAACTACCAAAACTAACTAAAACTAATACTTGAACTCCCATGACCGTTGGGCTTCCAATTTTGCATTTTCTTGCACTTTTACATATGACAACTTTTGACAATATTGCAAAATATGACCATATGAACTATAAACCAACCAAATGACTCAAGTTATGTTTTGAATTGTCTATTATGACCTTATTTCATGAAAAAAGACTAAAACACACAGAAATTTTACATAAGACCCTATTTACACAAAATGACTAACATGGTGCCCCTGCACCAATGATGCAAGAATATCCTTGATATGATGCTTGAATCTTGATGATCGCTCCAATTACTTGAAGTATTGCTCTTGAATTCTCTCTTGATCACAAAATTGTATGAACACTTCAATTATTAGATGTTACAATGAAAATGAATTAAAGGAACCTTGTATTTATACTTATCTATGCTTAATATTCTGAAATTACAACACAACAAGCCGACATATGAAATCATTAATTAAAGAAAGCTAAATACCACTAAAATTTGAAATTAAATCCTAAAAATAACCTAAGGGGTGATACGATGCCCTAGGTGCTGTTGGAACCTTCAAATTTTTAAAATTTGAAGTGCCCATATTGAAAAATTTGCCTATACACACTCAGAAGTGCACCTACAAAATTTTCCTAAGTGACCTACTTTGGAGGGTCATAATTTAGTGCTTGTTAATTTTTGTGCCAAACCCCTTGGTGGACACATTTACTTGACATATGTGAACATGCATGTCATTTTTTATCTTCCCATAATGAGTTTTGATAGGTTTTTGAAAAGCAAAGCTGGAGGGTTCTGACACTACTTCGTTGTTTGCATACTTTCAACCCTGCAAAGTGGCCTCCTGTTTGAGTTGATATTTTGCATTTGGATGATCTTCATGTCAACTTAATTTTTTCTCTCCATTTTCCCTACATTAATGTACTCCCTAGTCTAATTTCAAATCCTCATGATTTGATTTGCTATTCTTCTGTGGCCAAAAGCAAATGCAATTTTCTCTATTTTCACACTTGCATTTTTAGAATGTTTTAAGGAGGTCAAATTTGACCCTCAATATCTTTTGAAGAATGATGATTCAGGGAAAGACCTCTTGTACACATACTCAGTGTACCGAAATAACTTAGTGTGTCCCGTGGTAGTTCCCTAGGAGATGATTTGATATTTTTCAAAGTCGCCACTTGGTGAGTTTTAATTGGTTTTGAACAGGAACAATTGCAAAATAATCTGAGTGATCCACTTTGTTGATTAATATCTTGCACCTCAAGATATGTTTTCCTAAGCCATTTGTTGCACTGAATTTTTGGGCTAGTTGTCTACATGCTTACTCAGTTTCAGGGTCTCACGATAAGTTCTGATGGGTTATTTAATCATTTTCTAATCGTGACAGGGCCAAAAATGGTGTTCCAGAAAGTGTCAAATTTTGCAAATATAAGGAAAGCCCATTTATTTTTTTGTATTAGAACGTCTAAAACTCCATTTTTATAAAAAAATGGGAGGTTATATGATGTGTTATTTTAATGCATTTCGGGTGTGGTAAACATGTCCTGGGGGCCAGTTTATAAAGGAGGTAGTTGAATTTTAAGGGCTAGCAAAAATTTGAGGAAATATGGTTTCTCTAAATAATTGATAATGTCCCTATGAAAATTTTCATGGCTCCAGGTGTCTCAGTTTTCCCATAGTGAGACTTGTTAAATATTTGCAAATATGTGCCTCCTGCATGGAGGTGTTGTCATTAGCAAAGCTTGCGAGGGAGTGGGGAAGGAAAAATTAAAGTATGTGGAGAGTTTATTTAATTATTTTAATAATTTATCAACACTTTATCACTTTGTAAATATTAAAATTTGTAAAATGTTTTATTTGCCCGCTTGCTTGTTCATTATTTGTTGTTGTGAGAAGAGGAGTGCGGGGAAGCAAGGAGAATGTTGGGAGTAGTGTTTGGGGAAAGTTCTGACTTGCTATTTCTATTACAAAGAATATTGGTGTGCTTCCTTCCCCTGGAGGTTCTTCTGAGGTATCTTGGGTAGTTTCAAGCAGGAATTGGAGCAGATCAGAAAATGAATCACGTTTTTGTATTTTAGGTAGATTTTTGCACTCACTTGCAAGCTAAAAACCATTTTTGTATCCTCCAGAAAGATGCCCTAAGCCTTACTAATGTCTTGGAGGAATTTTTAACATAGTTTCTAATGTCTATAAGTATTTGGTAATAGAAAATGCCACCCAGATTCACAAAAAATGACCCAGTGTATCACCATTTCTGAGCTGTTTGCACTCATAGGGAAAATGTATCAAGATTGTTTGAGGGAGATGAACCATCATGGCGAAGAAAAGGAAATTGAAAGTAGAATTATAATGAAAAAAGGACTTGAGATCAATGGCTAAGAAAAGAAAGAGAAACATAGATTAATCTAAGCCCTAGACCACCAGCCAGTTAATATAAAATATTTTTTCTTGAATGCTATGGGGGCACGAGGAAAGAAGACCTTCAAAGCAACATTTTAAATGTTGAAAAAGTTTTATTTGGCTAGAGAAATGAGGTTTTCTTTCCAACCCGCAATCTTAAAATATTGTCTTATAAACAGCTGTGGGTGAGCGGGTATTGAGGGAGATTTCAATGTGGGCCCGACAAATATGTTTAAGGGGAATAAAATTTATGTGTAAAGAGAAAATTAAGGGGTGAAATACAATGCTCGATTAAAATATAAAAATCAATAAAAATCTTCACCACTCCAAATAAATTTAAAAAATGCAAAGTTAAAGTGAGAGGAGGGACCCGGGTAAAATTTGTTTTCCTGACAATGTAATAATTGTAGAGGAAAATATTTTAAAAAAGTGAAGGTGAATAGGGCACAGGTAAAATTTATATTATAGCCTCTATTATAAAGTTAGAGAACTTTATTTGATGGGGAGTTAAGTGAAAAATGCAGCCAAGATAAAAAGTGAACAATAGAAAGACTTGCATGGGAAAAAAATTTCTTGGATGGGAGAACTTTTTTATAGAGAGCACCATTTTCACGCAATGGGTGAAAAATGAACAAAGAGGTGAAATATTTTTGCAAGGCAAAGGTATTTTTCAACTAAAGAACAAAGCGGAATGACCACTCTTCAAGCAGGATAATATTTTTTCTGTTGAAGAGCAGCAAATGCATGAAGCATGAATCAAAGTATGTATTAGGGATTTCCGTCTAGGCGGTGGGTATTTATTCATCAACAATCTAGAGTTTTCCAAGTGTCTTTTTTTGATGTGCATTTAGGGTTTCTTTCTCCTTAAGTGAAAAATTTATGATTCATTGTAAGGAGTTAGCTATTTTGTAATTAGTTAGAGAGAATACTATAATAGGAATACAAAACATTTCAAGGTTTAATAGAGCTAGAAGTGTAGAAGATTTCAGTCTCTTAGACTATATTTTTTTCGTTGACCAAATCCCTCTTTGATTCTAAATATGAGAGAGTGATTACTCTTTATGATTCATTGCATCTGCTGATTTGGGAACAAACAGGTGGCGTGTTAGTCCCAAGGCATGAAAATCGGGGCACAAACTACAAAAAAAACATGGTACTAGGTTATGATTCAAAAGACATGATTACTCCAAATACGAGACATACTCTTTCAAGAAACAGGTGCCTTCAACTAGCATTAAGACATTGGATATATACCATCGTATGGACAATGATTTAACCACTGAAGACTTATTTGAGAGCTTTACCATAAGTATAGAACCTATCTAGATTATCAAAACTATTCCTAATGACTATTATTATTTTAGAACAGACTCCAACGAGTACGAATGGGATTCTCCTCCTTTTGTCACTAAATGTGATTTGTCTATTTCTAGTGATGATAACCTAGAAATCCAATGGGAAAATGATGCCAAGGCCATATTAACCATCTCAAAAACATTTGTGAGCTTTGTAAACAATGATAATAGCCTACCTCTCTGCTACCCATAATTGATAGATTAGGAATAACAACAACATACACCTATTTTTGATCAATTCCAAAATGATGAAGCAATCGCAAAGTTTATGGGACTTCAAACAGACATACCAACAAGAGATCATAAAGAATGGTTCATTATGGAACTCGAATAGGATGCATACTTTGGTGGGGAGATTGTATCCTCTAGTCACAAAAATGAAAAAGATAATATATAAAAATAAAAATGTGATCCCCAAGAGAAAACCACAATGTGGCTCTATCAGATCCCAAAAGGAAGAAAATAAAGGACGTATCCAAAGGTGAAAACCTCGCCAAGGCATCCAAGCATGGAGGATTCAATCTCCCCATATCTAAATATCAAGAAAATTCAACACTCCTAATGGACGAAGTAGAATCCATCAATGTTGGCACAATAGAAAACCCAAAGATCACATATCATGCGACGTCACTTGATCCTGAAGAGAAAATGAACTTCACAACATTTATCATTGACATAAGTAAGTTTTGTGTGGACCTATGTAGATATGATTGGACTAGATCTAGCATTAGTGGTACATCATTTAGTCATATTCCCTGGAGAAAAATCTATCAAGTAGAAACTAAGGAAAATGCATCCTCAAATAACACTATTGGTGAAGGGAGAACTAAACAAATTACTAGATGTGGGTTTCATTAGACCCATCAATTATTCAGAATGGATATCAAATCTAGTGTTGATATATTAGGCAAGTTGGAAAACCACTCTAATTCAATATCTTTCAATGTCCTTTTAAACACTTTGGCTAATAGTTTATCATCAAGGACAAAATCACCACATAAAGTGGTATATGAATTAGCATGGTTGATAGGGTCTCCTTTACCTCTGTATTTCTCAAACCAAGGCATTGCTATCCCTTGTGGAATTCGAGTATGTAAGATTTCTAAGCATAAGGGGTTGCTACAGATGTGATATGTGGGTGGAACAGTTTGACCTTGGCTAATGGTGGAAAGTTGGTGTTCATAGATTTAAAGATCACGAATAGTTATGGAATTCAGGATCCCTCCACATTAAACACATTAATCTAAATTAAGTACTACTACCTTTTTAATTTCAATATAAACTACAATTCAATTAAATTTAATTCATTATTAATACATGGATATACGAATTATTTTATTGATGCTTATTAAGATCATTAGATATCAAATACCATTTTAACCTCTCTTAAGAAAATTGTTGTATCGGTTTCAGTAAATATTACTATTGTATTTAGCATTATTATTACATATTTACTTTCAAAAGAAGAAATAAAATGATCCCTATTATAATGGATTAATTCCACAAAACTCCAACTTGAAATTCGAACCGCTAATTTGGCCTGAGCAATTGACCATATTAAAATATAATATTTAATAATATATATAAATACTTAATGTGGAGATCATTAATACTTTAATGTCACATACTTAAGTATGTAGTAATTATAGAATTAGGATAACAAATGGACCAAATCTTGTGCATGATTTTATATTTTAAGTTTTTATTTCTAAAGGTTTTATTATTAAAAAGGTTGATATTTATTTATTTATTATTAATATTTTTCTACAACCTTGTAAATTTCATTTTTGTATGACCAAAAGGGGTTATAGGGATTTTTTTTTTATATTTTCTCACAATGGGAAAAAATATAGCAAATTTAATATCAATTTTCATTTCTCAACATCTTATATCCAGTGGCTAGGTTTATTTTGTCTCAAGAGGTCATATGTAAAATTTTCTCCACAAAACCCTCATATGAAAGAAAAATCCAAGAAACTATTTTGACCTAAATTATTCAAATATGAAATCTACAATATAGTATAAGATATTATAGGAAACAATATATTGGAGTAATCTATTAGAAATATAGTTGCATCACTTCATGAGATTCAGGATACATATGTCTCTGTTTAAATGTTTTAATTGAAACAACATTTTATAGAACTCAGAACTCTATTTTTCAGCTTTTGTTTGGTGCCTTAACCTATCTATATCTGTTAGTTGGATTTGAATAGCATGCATTTTTCTATCTATATCAATTAGTTGGATTTCAATAGCATGCATTTTGCTAAATTTAGCTTCAATTAGCTCATTTCATGCATTGTTTAATTTTAGTTTTGCATTCACAACATTTCATTTTTTATATTGTTTCATTGTGTAAACAGTAAATTAGCTTAATTAAAAACAAAAAATTGTATTTCCTTTTAAGTCATTGCATTGTACTTTCTTTCTCTTTTCATCATAGCATGTTTTACTTCAAAAGGTGTGGCTTTGATTTCATTAATAGTGGATTGTATAAGTACAACATGCCATAAGTGGAGAATGAGTCCCATTTGAACCATTTTCACTAGAGACCTGATGCAGTTATTCTTTTTTAGTGTATCTCATATAATCACAAAAAACATACAAAAATGTATTTCCTAGTACTATCTGAAATAAAACAAGAAGAATATTATCTATATTTACCTCATCTATGTACTATGTATTCACTAGAATTTTGATTATGTGATTTTCGTCGAGCAGAATAATATCTTTATCCACCTCATCTATGTACAATATATTTACCTAAATTTTGACCATTGATTTCCTAGATACATATATCTCTACATCCATTTCTCCAATGAAAATGCTCATATAGATGAGGATATCCAGATCTTCTTAAACAAAACATTTAATCAAATATACAATTTTTTTACCTACTCAAATACATATAAATATGGATATACAATTAGCATTGAATATTTCAAGTGTTTATCTTTTGGATGTAATTTTCTAATAGTTACATTTAACACATCCATCAATTAACCTTTAATTCACACAATTTTTTTAAGAATCACCTTCATACCACTTAGTTTCCTCCTCCATTTAGCAATCTTACACAAGTTGTATTGAAGTTTTTTGTATTAGTCACAACTGCATTCAAAATATAGAACTCATTTCCACTAAAATCACAAATTTATGAAAAATTGTCTTTGACAAATTTAAAATTAATATCTTAGAAAATAAATAAACTAAAACCTTACAAATATAAAACTACATTAAACATAAAAAAATTCATACGCTACATTTTATAATTATAATTTTTTTATAACATATAATCATATTTATCCAATTTTGTCAATCCATACATTTTTCATCTTATTATTAATTGATCCTAAACATGTATCGGATTTATCCTTCATATTTGATTTAAGTCTCGATTCCAAAACTCAAAAGCACAGAGAAAAGTTTAAATAACAGTAGAATCGGTATCCATTTATCATGTAATAAATCATCTTTCGGATCCCTTATCACAATAGTTTGTAGATGTTCACTACCTATTCACTGCAAGTGGTTACACCAAGGAACTTGCCTATGTGACTGAACATACTCTACCAACCAATATACTCTACCAACAGTATATTCTTGAGTGCCTTCGTTAGCATTGATGTACATAGGAAGACTAATGAAAGATTATGGGTAAAGCCATCATTTACCAAGGGTTACCACTAAATCATATGGTATAAGAGATTTCCCGAGATTCATATTCATCCTTTTCATTGAAAAACTATATTCATTTAGGTGAGTAGCCCAGCCAACGACAAGATTTTCTTCTTCAAACATATGATTATTTGCTAAGTTACTTTCTTCTAGAGATCTAGAAATTTAAGGCGGAAGAATTTTTTTGAATAAATGTTTTACTCAAATATCAATTATATACCAAACTCCTGTAAAGCTTATAGAACCGTATACTGTCTAGAAGTAACAAATTCACTCAACTCAAATAATCAATTTCAGGTAGACTGATATGGAACATTGATAATTTGTCATTCCGCAGAAATTGCAACTTATTATATGTCAAGTCCAATAATCAAACCCTATGAACAAATGGTTGCGCAGTCTGAAGAATTTTTTTCCCCGCTACCAAATTCCAAGCTTTAAGTTGTCCAAAAAAAAAACAAAATCTCAGAAGTGTCATACAATCGACATATTTTTGTTATCAGATGGACCGTTATGAAAAATTCAGCATCAAGTAAAATTTGTCACCAGCAATTCACTGCGGTTAATGGGGTTAATTATCTGTCATGATCCCCGCCATGACAAATTTACTGTCAAGTAAAATTCACCGCCAGCAATTCACCAGCAATTCATCGTGGTGGAAAATTAACCCCATTAACCATGGTGAACTGCTGGTGATGAATTTTACTTGACAGTGAATTTGTCATTGCGGTGAATTTTCCGTGGATGAATTGCACATGGTGAATTTGCCGTATGCCCATCAGAATACATAACTACACTATACCAGAAAAATTCCAGTTATTTTATCTTCAAGGCTGAAAGATTGGTAAGAGGGGACCTTAAAGAAAGATGAGTCTGGAATTTATACTTGAAAAATTGCCATGTCTTTCGACATCTAATAACATGATATCTATAGAAAACAATGCATGCCTACCGTTTATAAATTCCTTTGCCACTCATAGCCGAATCCATAATTTACGAAAAACTCACTGAGTTTAAACTAGCTAGAACAATAGAATAAACAAAATGGAGTGATATAGGAAGCTGCGAAGGGTACACGTAGCAGACCCCATCCAACTAAAACAAGTTTTTTATACCTAGACAGGTAGCGACACAACCAATCTAACCAGACACTATAAAATTCAACAAATCAAGTTGTTGATTTAAACTTATATCAACATAATCTCAAAGAACTATCTTATGGCAGTTTCAATGAGAGCACCTCTAAAGTGTTTCAGCTTCTAATAAAGAAAAGAATGCCCTAAATATCATTAAGGATAAGAAAGTGTTCGGAGACTCACAGAGCTCCCCCAAACTCTTCAGGAAATAAATCATTATTTCAAGAAATAAATGCTTTCCCTGAAGCAGTTGGGGGAACTCAGAGAGACCAGAACATACATATTAATGAGCTATTTTCTTGGTCTCTCTATATTAGTAAATTAGTAGAAGGGTAGAAGATTTATAGGCCCTCATAAAGATTAGATGCACTGAATTTGGACCGTTTTCTGTGATGCATCCCTATAAACTCTACAAATGTTGTATCAAACACTCTTTTTCAATCCGACCTTTGAATCTTTGTTTTAGTACATATTCCAATTGTGTGACCCAAAACTGTCGGTTGGACGTCCTAAAAGAAATCTTATCTGTTTTGATTAACCTCCAGTAATTTTTACATCTTTATAAATAAAATATTCTAAAAGTATAATTCATCACATTTATCTACATCTTCTTATGGGCAAAAGATCCACTTTACCTTCGTTCTTTGTTGTTAAATGCATACTCTTGTAAATGAGGGATGTTTAATAATTATCATTGTAAGAGTTTGAATATGTGGGTTTTGATCTAATAGAAGAACTTAGTTCTAAGATGTTGGTTTGGGTTTGTTTGTTTCAACATTGAATAGAATTTTTCAGAGACCATATTTTTCAATCTATAGTAGTAGTTCTTAGGAAATCTCTAGGTCCATCTCATCAAACATTAAAACAAAGTGTAACAACATACGCATGTATGTATCTGGAAATTGATTTGAGTAATGATGTGCATGACTCTATAGAGTTGATAATGGATAATATGAAATGGATAAAACAATTAGATTATGAAGCTCTTCATTTTAGATGTTGCACATGTCACATTTAGGGGTATCTTTAGAGAAATTTCCCTAAGAACATGTCAAAGGTATCACACATTTCACTATAAGTGAATTTAACTAATGTCATAGCTAAAGGAAAATCAATAGAAGAACTAGCTTCAAATGGGTTCGTTCCTATTAAATTTTATAAAAGTGAAATCTTATTTGTTGTCATTGAAAGGAAGCCCATAAAATACTTATAGCAACAGGCTTTATATTCTTGATAATTTTGATAAAGTGGAAAATAAATGAAAATGATTGTGTAGAGAGACAATCATTTATGTTAGGATGTGGATCTTAATTTTTTTTATCTAACTCAATTGCAATTCTAGATACTACAAAGAAACATATGGTATCTAATTAGTTGGGTTTACTAGCTAATAACAATCATATGCTTGTTTTCATTGTCATGTAGACTTGAGACTTGTAACTGTGTGTGAAATCTCTTTATGATGATCTAAATTCTAGGGTTTCAAAGAAGAATGGAATAAATTTAAACTACTTGCAACACACTAACAACCAAGTCATGCTACCCTAGATGATTTCACTATCTTCATATAGATTATATCCTAGAAGCTAGAATTGTGGTTGCCCATGCTTCTTATATATATATATATATATATATATATATATAGATTCCTAATATCATATTAGCTAATATTAATTTATATAAAAGAAAATATACAAATAATATTAATGTTTTGAGACATTATACAATAAGATATTAATATAAAACCCATTCTAATATGACTTAAAAGGAAATGTTTACTAGATAGTGAATTCTATATATTAATAGCAGAGACTTGAGAGAGAGGGAGAGGGAGAGGTATGGAGGGAGATACCTGAGAGAGAGGGAGTGAGAGAGAGAGGGAGTGGGAGATAGAGGGATGAGAGAGAGATAGAGGGAGTGAAAGAGAGATAAGGAGAGGGAGAGAGATAGAGGGAGTGAGAGAGAGAGAGAGGGAGTGGGAGAGAGATAAAGGGTGTGAGTGAGTGAGAGAGAGAGAGAGTGAGACTTGAGAGAGGGAGAGGGGGTAGAAAATCAAGCCAACACCAATCAAGCTTTAAGAAATTTTGAGTGGTGAGTTACAGTCCATTTTTTATTCATCATTCACTCTCTTTCATTGGCATTGCTATTGTGGAGGTGGAAAAACCAACACAAGGTTTGACTAAGGCAAGCCCCTATATGGAAAAACCCTTCTAATCTCTTTGAATGTGTAGGTTTTAGATCTGAAGAAAATTGGGCGAAGTTTGAAATTCAATTATTCATTGTTGCATTCAAACCCTATATCTTGACAACATACAACAACTCAGTTATCTCAACACCTGATAAAGATCTAACAATGCAACAGCTAGAAAGAGAAGGCTCTAATCAAGCTCCAGAATTAGGTAATGCATTTAAATCCCTGTTGAATGGAAACTAAAATCTATAACAAATTACGAGCATGTTATAATATATTTGAAATAATATACACTATTTATATATGATTTGATATAATAACAAAGAAATAACATTAATCTAGCCCTGACTAGAAATCCTTTGCTCAGGATTTTGTGGGATTTATCCTTCCCTCATGTGGTTTGGGGCATCTGGAAAGAACGCGACAATAGAATTTATAGAGATAAAGAAACCTCTGTGGATATTGTCTTTGATAAAATTGTCAGATTTTTGAAGGAAAATTTCAATGCCTTGGTTCAGAAGGATAACATGTCCATGAAGACGGTGAATTCGCCCTATGACATTATTGTTGCTAAGGATTGGAACATAAGTTTTGAATTGCCTAGCACCGCGATGAAAGTCAAGAAGGACAGAGAGGGAGTTTGCTGGTCTTTTTCGCCAAATGTTTGGATCAAAGCTAACTTTAATGGTGCGGCTAAGGTAATCCGGGGGCAACAGGCTGTGGTGGAGTCATAAGGGATTCCTTTTGAAATTTCATTGGTACAATGGCCTCTCCTCTTGGTTCCCAAACCAATCATTTGGCGGAGGCTACTGGAGCTTTTCACATCATAAATTTAGCCCAAAGTGTTAACATTAAAAATATGTGGCTTGAAGGAGATTCCAAAAACATAATCGACTGCCTTTGTGGTAAGTCTTCCCCCTCGTGGACCATTAAATCGTGGGTTGAGGATGCCATTTTGACTTTGGAAAATTTTGATAAAGTTAAAATTTCACATGCTTATAGAGAAGGCAATGCGGTTGTGGATTTTTTCGCTAATGGAGTTAGGAGTAAAGATGTACACACCTGGCTTAATATTAGTGATCTAAATTCTAATGTTTACGCCCTATTAAATTATGACAAATCACATGGAAAAGCGATGTGTTATCCCTTTAATGAGGACAGGTTGAACCTTTCACATCATAATCAGTAGATTGTATGGAACCGAGCTCAGTGGCTTAATTTGCAAGAAAGCTCCACATGCTTTGTGGGTTAGATCTGGTGGGGCCAATTTTAGTAAAAATATCAATTGGGTCCACTCCACTGTGTCAGCTGAAATGGGTGGAGACAGAAAGCGAATTGAGCTAGACAGCTATGAAACACACATGAAAAATGCCAAGGCTTGGAAAAAAGTTAAAAGCGGAGGGTTGCTTCCTTTCCTGGAGAAACTACATGGCTCTAACCAGGAAGATACGGATCTCTTTGTCAAGAATTGGAATAATGGGAATTTGACCCTGTTTGGCAGGAATGTGGAGCTCAGCGAAAGTTTAATCACTGATGTTATGAGCTTATCTACTAATGGGAAGAAGTTCTTCAGGGACATGGCCTTTTCTGATGAAGTTGTGATCAGATTTCCCAAAAAGGACAAAGAAAGCCTAAGTCTTGTTAAAATTGCTAACAATTACTTCGATGCAGACACCATAAAGGCCATTTGGAGAAAGGTTTTGTGGGTCATCATGGAGTACATTACGATGGATGGGCGTTTCACCAGAGTTTATGGCTACCATTTTGCTCTTCTCAACCACTTTCGCTACAAGGTTAGGGTCTCTCTCCCCTATTATCTTTCCTATTCCTTGAAGAAAAGCTTGGAGGATAATAAGAAAAACCCTAAAAGATTCCCCATCCTAAAGATTCCCCATCCTACACACTGGGTTAATAAGGTTGATTGTTGAACATGTCCAAAATCTGCCAGCCCCCACTATTTTGGAAACTATCCCTGATTCTGAGAGTGACGACACTGAGCCCAGTGGCTCAGAGTATCTACCTAACTCTAGTCCGGCTAGAAATGTCCTTAGCTTGCACGCTGGCCCTTCTAGGAACAAAAACCCTACTCCCATCTCTGGTAAATCCCAGACTGAGATTGAGCCTGATAACCCTTCCCTTAAGAACAGTCCTTTTGATAAGAAACCCTAGGCCAAATGCCTTGTGTCCTACTCTGAAGATTCCTCTGATTTGGAGGAGTCTGATGCCAACAAAACTGAGTTTTGCGCTAAACCTCTGCTAGATAAACTTGCTAAAAATGACTCCTCGTTCATTCCTAACCCTAAGAAAACTTGCCCTAATTTTGGTAAGGAGCCCTCTCTGGATGTTCTGAACCTTACCAAAACCAACTTTGAGTCCCACTTCAAACTCTTGGAATGGAATTTCATCGAAATTAATGAGCTGAAAATAAAAAATTTGTCCCTTCAAAGCAAGATTGAAGATTTGGGTGCTAAGATTGCAGAGATTGAGAAGAAAGATTTGAATAGTGGGGTTCATGGTCACATCAATAAAAATATTGAGTCCAAGGTTGAGAATATAAGGAATACCATTAAAATTGTTGCTGAGCAAAACAACCGAATGGCAAGACATAATGCCATTATCATTAACGCAATGAGAGAAAAATTAGATAAAGCCTAGCAGGGGTCTCTAGTGGTGAATTTGGAGGAAACAAAGGACAAAAGCCAGGAAACGGATGCGGGCATCTCCAAAAGAACCAAAGCCAATTTGAAGCGCAAGGTCCCTCCTACTTTGAAGATGATTCAAATTTTTAAAAAGGGAGTCAATGATATGCAGAATTTGGAGGTGGATACAGAGTCTATCCTCAAGACTCTGAGTTAATGGCTGGGGTTTTTGTGTTTTTTGTGCTGTTCTTTTTGGTTTGTCCTTTCTGGACTGTCTCATGTAGTTGTTGCTGATCTTTTCTCGGACAGCTGGTCTTTTTGGTGGGAGTTTTGTGTCCTCTCTTCTCTTTTGTAAAATTTGTGGTTTCAGGTCCCTGTAAAACCCGTTTTACCCTTTTATCAAAAAAAAGAATATAAAGGTTTATTATTGATATAAACCCCGAAAATGACTCAAATAAACCCACCATGGCTAATTTTTCTAATTTTTCTAACTACAATGTCCAACTGATTTTCCTAATTTTTCTAACCCTTTCAAATGAGCTTGATTTGACAATAAATAACTCAATGATTATATAATTCCCACCCAAAAAAGATATATGCAACAATAGTCTTTCACATGCACACAATCATTCCTCAAATGAAAATTCCTATTTCAACTTTCGTTCGACTCCAACTGAATTTAGTTTGAAACTCTATTCTCCAACTTAACTCCAACTAACAATTGCACTTCCCATTTTCTACTTCTTCTTGGTTTTAGTTGACTCTAGTCACACTTGTATTTTCTATTTTAACTCCAAGTTCACCCTTTTGCACAATGTGAAACATCATCCTTTTCCCAAAAAAAACTCCAAGTGGGCCCGTCATATATTCGGTTTGCTTCCAATTTGATAATCTTTTCAGAAAATCTTTCCCTTTGCATACTTTTAGTAAATAATCCTTGTTGCAATCCATATATTTTTCCAATGCACAAAATTACTTGTACAACATAATGCATCAACTAATCAATAAAATTAATTAATTAATAATTAAATTTTGAAATTAATTAATTGTTTCAATTTATTTCAATTAAATGTAAATGAACTTAAATTTCATAATTGAAATAAATAAAACCCCCTTTTAAATTTAATATTATTTTAAATAAAATAGCATTAAAATGATATTCCATTCAGATTTGAAATTATGACGCTCTTTGCTTACTAAATTTGAACAGTACCTGTAGAACACAAAATGAATAGTTAATTAATTCATCCATTTATAAAAATCAATAATTTCATTCAAAATGCATGAATTAATTAACCCTCAACAATTCATTTTTGAAAACAAAAGAATCCTCTCCAAAAAGCATTCACTTCCTTCATAATAGGACCATAAGAAATCCCCAAAATAAATTACAAGCAAAACCCACACAATAGCACTTTCAACTTCGAATCTACAGGTTCAAATTAGAATAAGGCAAAGTTCAACAATATGTTCCACCAAAATATTGTCAACCACATTTTCTTTCATCCAGGAATGATTATATTTGTTTTTAAATTTCCCCTTTCCATCCATTTGAACCTTTATACACCCATCAAGTGATTAACTCTCAATACTGATTACCTTTTCTTGAAAGATTAAAATTGCATCAGCCAATTGTATTTTGTACTTAACTACAAGAACTACATTACATGAGATAATAGTTATTCGAGGAATTTTTCAAACAACTTAAATGCCTTGTCCTATTCCACATTAATCATATGTGTGCACCAAAGCAATCACAACTACACCATCTAATAAAATATAGTCTCTATTATGCTTTAAAGAATGTCGATGCCTTGTTGTAAGGTTCCCATTTTGTTCACACACAAGCAAGGATAAAAATGACAAAGTCCAAGAAATCTCTTTTGAAACTACATATATTAACAAAAGTTGTAGAATTTTGGATTTGCACTTGCCAATTTCCTTTTCTACGCTTCCCACATTTGCACTCTTGTAACCATGTCATTCCACGATAGTTTACAACTTTACAACTGTTAGGTCCCCAAATTTGCACCCTATTTGCTAAGCTTTCAATGAACTTAGCAGATTTGGACTAACATGGGACTGCTTTTAGGTTGTGGGTAACACGTTCGAAAGCAAACCTTCGGGTTATGGGTTGGCTTCCTTGTTTGATGTCACCTAACTATCAATCTCTGAGATAAGGGTAAGAATTTGCATAAAATAAATCTAATGTTGAAAAGAACCTAAGGTGATGCACCAAAATAACCTAGACCTATTAATAGCCTTACACATTCAAATTAATATCTCAAAGCTCAACTCATACAAATCACTTTCCAATGTAGTTCACATCAATAATTTATGAGGTTTGTAACAATGTTTTCAAAAGGAAAAACAAATTTCATAGTCAATAACACCACTAAACAACACAGCTTATAACTTGTAAACATACATTTTCTGTCAAATAGACGCAAGAAACATGGGACAAGTTTGCAAGGAAAGATGATTTTTCACAAAACAGACTAATCAACCATTAATGACATACCATAAAACATGAAGAGAGAAGATAAAAATGCTCCAATATATTAATTCAAAGTGCTTACTATATAGTAGGCTTGTTTAAGTTACAATACAACTCCATGAAAAATAACTCCTAGAAAGTAAGCTATCCTCCTGCTAGAGAAAGAAAGAACTCCCTCAAATGATCAAAATCAACATACTTAAGCCAAAACATCAAAACCCCCTCACACAAGTGTTTCTAGAAGATTTTGGTCAGATAAAATAGAAAAGGCCCCAAAATAATGTTCTAGAACTCTCCAAAATGTCATCCACATGAAGAAAAATATAGGCTAAGTCAATAGTCACCCCAAAAATGTGATAGAAAATGCCTCCAACTAGCCTCCCTTTCACCAAAAATAGTCAAAACAACATCCCACACATCTCACACTTTTGCAAGTCATCATTAGTCCTTATACAATACTTGACCACATTCTCCATCATGCAATATGTGTGTTTTTTGAAAACACATGGCTTTTAGAACATTAAAGATAGTGATCTTGTTAAGTGATTCATAAAACATCACTTAACAAATCACTTTACAATTAAGCACAAATCAAAGGGCCACACCATTAAAATGCATTACATTTGCATTTGAAGCAATTAAAAGTGACTTTCAAATCACTTATATGATATTTCAAAAATTGCAAACCAATGCCACATATAATATCATATCTTAAAGCCCTCAAAAGTTTCCAAGGCATTGACCATGAACTCACCATATTCTGCATTTTACTCACACATGTCATACACATTGTTTTTTTGTTTTGTAAAGGAATCATAATCCAAAAACACTTGGCCAATATGGCCGACCTTGAAGTCCCTTAGAAAGCATATTCAAAGTCATGATGTTGGGAAAACACAAGGCATATCACATTTGTTGGATGGCACTCCATATGTGTGTTGAGCACTTAGCATAAGTCAAAATAAGGGAAGAAATCCCTAAGGCATAAAGTTCCTAAGTGATAACATATGGGAAGAAGTCTTAAGGCATAAAATACCTAAGGGAGAACACCATATGTTTCAGCCCCATTGTATTTGCCATGTGTTTGATTTTAAAATCAAGGGATAAAAAATCCCATCGAAATCCAAAGGATGTCAAACCCTAATCATAACACCCAAAAAATGGAAAAACACCATGATTTCGTCACTTGATTAATAGGAAATTTATGGTCTTATAATATGATGTGCAGTCCCACCTTTTGGGGCTCAATTTTTGGAGCCGAGTTTTGGGACCCAATTTCAAAGCCCGATTCTCCGAGCCGATTTTTGGGACTCGATTTCGGAGCTAATTTTTGGGACCCATTTTTGGAGCCAATTTTTGAGACCCATTTTTGGAGCCGATCTTTGGGACCCATTTTTAGAGCCTATTTTTGGGACCCAGTTTTGGAGCCGATTTTTGGGACCCATTTTTCGAGCCAATTTCTTAGACCCGATTCAATCCCACTTTTCGGCACCCCTACAAGTTCCTACACCACACGTGTCCATGTCCGCACTGTTGGGAGTCCCTGCAACACTCGCATGCAGTTTTGGGGCCAATTTTCAATCCCACTTTTTCATACCCCTATGAGTGCCTGCACCACTCGCACCCATTTCTGCACTAGTATGAGTTCCTACAACACTTGCACCCATTTCTGCACTTGTGCGAGTTCCTGCACCCTTGGTGTAACCCGCCACCATTTTCACATCGGTGTGAGTACCCCACCACCATTTTCACACCGGTATGAGTACCCCTCCTCCATTTATGCACAGATGCAAGTATTCACCCCCATTTCTGCACTGGTGTGAGTTCCTGCACCACTCACACCCATTTCCGCACTAGTACGAGCACCTTGCCCCTGCCTCTACACCGGTGTGAGTTCCTACACCACTCACACCCATTTTCGCACCAATGTGAGTTCTTGCATCCTTGGTGTACCTTGGTCCCACTTTCGCATCGGTGTGAGTACCTCGCCCCCATTTTTTCTCCATTGAGAGTACCTTGCTCCCATTTTTGAGGCTCGATTTTTGGAGTCGAGTTTTGGGCCCCAATTTTGGATCCCGATTCTTGGAGCTGATTTTTGGGACCGATTTTCAGAGCCAATTTTTGGAGCCCGATTTTCAGAGCTAATTTTTGGGACCCACTTTCAGAGTTGATCTTTGGGATTCATTTTCAGAGCCAACTTTTGGGACCTATTTTTGGAGCCCTTTTTTCTGGGACTCAATCTAGTCCCACCTTTTGGGACTCGATTTTTGGAGCCGAGTTTTGGGAACCAATTTTGGAGCCCGATTCTTGAACCCAATTTTTGGGACCCATTTTCAGACCCGATTTTTGGAACCCATTTATGGAGCCCGATTTTCAGAGTCAATTCTTGGGACCCATTTTCGGAGTTGATCTTTGGGACCCTTTTTTAGAGCCAATTTTTTGCACCTAGTTTTGGTTCCAATTCTCAGGACCCATTTTTTGAGATGATTTTTGGACCCTAGTTTTCAGATCTGATTTTTGGGACCTGATTTAATCCCACTTTTCCGCACCCGTGCAAGTTCTTGCACCACTCGTACCCGTTTTTGGGAACCATTTTCGAAGATGATTTTCGAAGCCAATTTTTGGGACCCATTTTCAAAGCCAATCTTTTGGGCCCATTTTTAGAGCCAATTTTTGGGACCTATTTTTGGAGCCCTTTTTTTGGGACTCAATCTAGTCCCACCTTTTGGGGTTTGATTTTTGGAGACGAGTTTTGGGAATCAATTTTGGAGCCCAATTTTCGGAGCTGATTTTTGGGACCCATTTTCTGAGCCAATTTTTGGGCCCTAATTTTTAGAGCTAATTTTTGGGACCCAATACAATCCCACTTTTCTGTACCCCTGTGAGTTCCTACACCTCTCGCACCCGTTTTTGGGACCCATTTTCCGAGCCAATCTTTGAGGCCCATTTTTAGAGCCAATTTTTGGAGATCTTTTTTCTGGGACTCAATCTAGTCCCACCTTTTGGGGCTCGATTTTCAGAGCCAAGTTTTGGGACCTGATTCTCGAAGCTGATTTTTGGGACCTATTTTTGGAGCTGATTTTTGGGACACCCATTTTTCAGAGCTTGATTTTTACAGCCAATTTTTGAGACCCATTTTCAGAGCCGATCTTTCAAACCCATTTTTAGAGCCAATTTTTGGGACCCAGTTTTGGTGCCAGATTTTCAGAGCTGATTTTTGGGACCCATTTTCAAAGCTTGATTTTTAGAGCCAATTTTTGAGACACATTTTTGGAGTTGATATTTGGGACCCATTTTTAGAGCCAATTTTTGGGATCCCATTTTGGGGCCAACTTTTGGGACCCATTTTTTGAGCCAATTTTTGGACCCTAATTTTTTGAGCTAATTTTTGGGACCCGATTCAATCCCACTTTTCTGCACCCCTATAAGTCCCTGCCCCTGGTGCTCCCCTTAGACATTGGAACTAGAACTTCGAAGCAAGGATCAAGTGCATGTCCAAGTTTTCCAAGGTGCCCAGGTTGCCAAGTCACACCCAGTGCTCCCCTTCGACATGAGAACTAGGACTCTAAAGCCAAGATCTAGTGCATGTCCAAGTCGTCCAAGTCGCCCAAGTTACCAAGTCACCCAAGTTGTACATAGTGCTCCCCTTGGACAAGGGAACTACCAAGCTAAGATCTGGTGCATGTCTAAGTCATCCAAGTCACCCAAGTCACCCCTGGTGCTCCCCTTGGGCACAAGAACTAGAACTTTGAAGCTAAAATCTAGCACATGTCCAAGTCAACCCTGGTGCTCCCCTTGGACACTAGAACTAGAACTCTGAAGCCAAGATCCATTGCATGTCCATCTCGTTCAAGTTTCCCAAGTTGCCAATTTCCCCTGGTGCTCCCTTGAATGCTAGAACTCAAAATTTGAAGCCAAGATCCAGTGCATGTCCAAGTCCTCCAAGTCATCTAGGTTGCCCCTGGTGCTCCCATTAGTCACTGGAATTGAAATTCTGTAGCCAAGATCAGGAGCATATCCAAGTCACGCCTGGTGCTTCCCTTGGACAATGGAACTGGAACTCCCAAACCAAGATCTAGTGCATGTCCAAGTCATCCAAGTCACCCAAGTCGCCTCAAGTGCTCCCCTTGGACACTGGAACTAGAGCTCTAAAGCCAAGGTCTAGGTCATTCCCAAGTTGTCCAAGTCTCCCAAGTCACCATGTTGCCCAAGTCACCAAGTCACCCTTGGTGCTCCCCTTAGACACTAGAACTGGAACTCTGAAGCCAAGATCTAGTGCATGTCCAAGTCGTCCAAGTCGCCAAGTCACCAATGGTGCTCCCCTTGGACACTGGAACTGGAACTCTAAAGCCAAGATCCAGTGCATGACCAAGTCACCTAAGTTGCCCCTAGTGCCCCCCTTGGTCACTCAAACTGCCACTTCAAAGCCAAGCTCCAGTGCATGTCCAATTCATCCAAGTCGCCCCTGGTGCCCCCCTTGGTCACTCGAACTGGAACTCTGAAGCCAAGATCTAGTTCATGTCCAAGACGTCGAAGTCACCCTTGGTGCTTCCCTTAGACAATGGAATTGGAACTCCAAAGTGAAGATCTAGTGCATGTCCAAGTCATCCAAGTCACCCATGGTGCTCCCCTTGGACATTGGAACTAGAACTCTGAAGCCAAGGTCCAGTGCATGTCATAGTCACCAAGTGGTGCTCCCCTTGGACACTCGAACTGGAACTCTAAAGCCAAGATCCAGCGCATGTCCAAGTCATCCAAGTCACCCCTGGTGCTCCCCTTAGACACTAGAACTAGAACTCTGAAGCTAAGATCTAGTGTACTCACACTAGTGTGAGTTCGCCACCCCCACTTTCGCACTGGTGCAAGTTCTTGCACCACTCGCACCGATGCAAGTACCCCACCCCCATTTTTGCACTGGTGAGAGTTCCTACAGCCCTAAAGTTAGACTACACCAACATAACTGGAAGGCCCTCTCTAAGAACATGCACCTCCTTATATCGTGATTCAAATCAGACTTGGGAGAGGGAAACTCGAGCCCCACTTAGGCACATGGAACCTCGCTTTGCACCAAGCTTAGGGAAGGGAAACCCCAACCCCACATAGGCACCATGAACCTTAGTTTGCACCAAACTTGGGGAAGGGAAACCCCAAACCCCACTTAGGCACTTTGGACTGAACTTGGGGAAGGGAGACCCCAACCCCACGTAGGCACTAGGATCCCCACTTAGGTACCTGGAACCTGACTTCGACCTTGGTGAAGGGAAATCCTCACCCCACTTAGGTACCAAGAACCCCACTTTGGACATGGTGAAAGGAAACTGCAACCCCACCAAGGCATCGAGAATCCTACTTTGGACTTGGTGAAGGGAAACCCCTACCCCACTTTAAAGTTGGTGAAGGGAAATTCCAACCGCACTTATGTAACAAGAACCCCACTTTAGACTTGGTGAATGGAAACCCAAACCGCACCAAGGCATGGGGAACTTGGCAAGGGTAAACCCCAACCCCACTTCAGACCTGGGAAGGAGAAACCTCAACCCCACGCAGGCACTAGGAACCCCACTTTGGACTTGGTGAAGGGAACCCCAACCCCACCTAGGTATCGGGAACCCCAACTCTTCTTAGGTAAGAAAAACCCCACCTCAGACTTGGTGAAGGGAAACCACAACCCCACCAATGCATTGAGAACACCACTTAGGACTTAGTGAAAGGAAACCCTAACCCCACCAAGGCATTGAGAACCCCACTTTGGACTTGTTGAAAGGAAACCCCACTTCAAACTTGGTGAAAGGAAACCCCAACCCCACCAAGGCATCAAGAACCACACATTGGATTTGGTGAAGGGAAATCCCAACCCCACTTTGGACTTGGTGAAAGGAAAGCCCAACCCTAGTAAGGCATCGAGAACCCCACTTTGGAATTGGAATGGGGGAAACCTCGAACCCCACTTCAGATGAGACTTGAGGGGATAGAATCCCTAACCCCACTGAGGCACTAGAAACACAACCAAGGAAAGGAATTCCATAAATCCAACTCACCCATAAGCACTTGGAATAATGTAGCCCAATGGGGCGCACACCAGAACCCCACCACCAGTTACCACTTAGTAAAATATCTCTCAGAGTGGGGTGTCGACAAACCCCACCTACAACAAAGGCAAAGGTGTTACAAATCGGGGAGATAAAGGTATGAATCATAACAGATCATGGCAACAAGGCCACTCTACCACTTACAATGCCCTATCACTTATTTAAGTCATTTGCAAAAGATTCTTCTCGCCAACCACTTGAAATTTTCATCTAAGGTTGCTCTGACTAGGCTATTGCAGTGATCGAATATAGCCAATTATGACATGGGCCCATGGGGGTGCAAGGGCATCGCTACTATGGGTTGTGATGCAACTAAAGAGAGAGATGCACTGCATCTAGTGTGGATTCTGACTTAGAGGCATTTAGTCATAATCTGACACACGCTAGCTTCATGCCACTGGCTTTTCAACCAAGCGCAATGACCAAATGTGTGAATCAACGATTCCTCTGGTAGTAAGTTGAATTACTATCGTGGTGCAGATCATCAGTACAGTAAAACTAACCTATCTCATGATGGTCTAAACCTAGATCACGTTCCCTATTAGTGGGTGAACAATCCAACACTTGGTGAATTGTGCTTCAGAATGATAGGAAGAGCCGACATCAAAGGACCGAAAATCAACAACGCTATGAACGCTTGGCTGGCACAAGCCAGTTATCCCTATGGTAACTTTTCTAACACCTCTAGCTTCAAATTCTAAAAGTCTAAAGGATTGATAGGCCACACTTTCATGGTTTGTATTCGTACTGAAATAAAAATAAAATGATCTTTTACCCTTTTTTTCCACACAATATTTTTGTTCTCGTTGAGCTCATCTTAGGGCACATGTGTTATCTTTTAATAGATGTGTTGCCCTAGCCAAACTCCCCACCTGACAATGTCTTCTGCCCAGATCGACATGCCTAGATGCACCTTAAGCCCAAAAATAGGAGCATTTCCCCATCTCCACCTCACAAAATAAGTAAAATAATGTTAAAATTAGTGGTATTTCACCTGTGCCAGAACGGCTCCCACTTATTCTACACCTCTCAAGTCATTTCACAAAGTCGGACTAGCGTCAAGCTCAACAGGGTCTTCTTTCCCCACTGATTCGGCCAAGCCTGTTCCCTTGGCTATGGTTTCAATAGATAATAGATAGGGATAGTGGGAATCTTGTTAATCCATTCATGCATGTCACTAATTAGATGACAAGGAATTTGGCCACCTTAATAGAGTCATAGTTACTCTCATCATTTACCTGTGCTTGGTTGAATTTCTTCACTTTGACATTCAGAGCACTAGGCATAAATCACATTGCGTTAGCATCCGTAGATACCATCACAATGCTTTCTTTTAATTAAACAGTTGGATTCCCCTTGTTTGTACCAGTTCTGAGTCAGTTGGTTGCTACTTAGGGAAATCCCCCATGAAGGAGTGTTCTACATCCATCGCCTGATCGACATACGACGGCCCGCCCTCGCCACAGTAGTAGCTTGGGTAGGCCATGAACAACCCACAAGTTTGGGGTACAAACCCCTAGGCCCAACCCTCAGAGCCAATGATTTTTCTGAAGTTAAGGATCCATTTTTCCAACTTCCCTTACCTACATTGTTCTATTAACCAGAGGTCATTCACCTTGGAGACCTGATGCAGTTATAAGTACAACATGCCATTAGTGGTGAATGAATACTAATATGATTTTAAGTTTTATTTAGAAGGGGTTAATATGTGGCATTTTTATGTGTAGGAAGAATATATTGTGATGCAATGTTCGAGTATGGATGGTTCAGGAAAAAATGGATTGCTATCGGTGACATAACCAGTTTGGAGAGTTCCTTGAGCCATTGTGAAACACTTCCGGGTGTTTTCCCTAGGAAGCAAAACCTAGGTGTAGGAATTTCTGAATATCCGATAGAGGAAGTTCCTTTATTATAAATATAAACTCATAAATTTGTTGGTCCAATTGGAGATCCAACCTAACATATTTAATATACGATAGAGAAAGTTCATACATTCTAAAGATAAAATTAGAAATCTACTAGCCTAATTTTAGATCCAATTTAAGGTTGTGAAGCTCCAACAGAGGAAGGGCCTACGTTCTAAAGATAAAATCATAGTTTTTATCGGTCCAATTGGAGATCTAATTTGAGGTCGTCAAGATCTGATAGAGAAAGTTCCTACATTCTAAAGATAAAATCATAAATATGCTTGGTCCAATTTGAGGTCCAATTGTAAGGATTTATCTTTTTAATTATACTTTCTGAAATTTGGCTTGATACAAATTGTTACTTTAGAATTATGGTATTTCTTTTCTTCTAATGTTTTGAACCCTGATTTTAGGGAAGAGCTTTGAAGATGGTTCCTTCAAATGGAGACTACATGTTTTCACTATAGGTTCCATCTAGAAACACCTGAAGCTTAGGTACTGTCATACTCAAGTACAACAGAGTTTGAGGTGAATTGCACTTAGTATTTTACATTGGTATGGATATTTTCTAGCCTATAGTTAATTTTTGTAGCATAACATATAGGCTAAATAGTTGTTCATATACCATTGTTTCAAATTGTAAATTGCTATACCTTATTCTAGGAGAAAATCATAAGGGGAGTCTATACATAAGATGCCATTGTTTCAAATTAAAAATTGTTGGCTCTTTCACAATTGTTTGCTTCATTTGTTTGATCTAAGATATCCTATTGTATAGAATATGCTTTCAAAATCATAGTAAAATCCTTTATTCTGGGATGACTAAACAATGAACAAAATCATCAGTCATTAACCCGAGCTTTGCAAGAGTTTCATCAAAATATACTTTTCCATTCTGTTTTCCATTTTGAATTTTATTCCAAATTTCATCCCTGAAGAACTTACTCAACCTAGAGATCATGTTGTTAGCCATATTTTTACCAGGTGTCGAGGATAGCTTCAAGTTTTTACCCAAGAAACAATTGACAAAATTGAGCTTTACCAGATCTTGTCAATTGATCTAGCAAGGTTGAATTTTTTCAATTGTTGCTTAGGTAAAAAATCGAAGCTATCCTCAACACTTGGTAAAGTTATGGCTAACAACAGGATCTACAGGCTAAGGAAATTCTTCATAAATGACATTGGTAATAAAATTCAAAATGGTAAAGAGAGTGGAAAAGTAGAATTTGATGAAACTCTTGCAAAGTTTAGGTTAATGACTGATACTTTTGTTCATTGTTATGATGGGAAATATTTTGAACAGTCACCCCAGAATAAGGATTTTACTGTGATTTTGAGAGAATATTCTAGATAGAAGACTGTCTTAGATCAAATAAATGAAGCAAAAAATTGTGAAAGAGCCACCAATTTTGAATTTGAAACATGGTATATATAAACAACTATTTAGTCTATTTTTTATGCTACAACAATTAAATATAGGCTAGAACATATCCATATTAGCATAAAATAGCAAGTGCAATTCATCTCAAACTCTACTATTGTAATTGCTTTGTAAGGAAGTTTAGACTCCATGAGCATTCTCTGTGCACATCAGTGTTGGTTATTATTTGGATCTCCTTTTTTGATCAAAATAATAGTGAAGTTCATTTCATAACTCATGACCATTTTGCAGTGATATGATCCAATGCTCTTTTACTTCTTATTCATTTTGTTCTCAATAACCATGTGCAAATGACTTAGAGGACAAATTTTTGTCACCATTTGGCAATAAATTTTATTGTTTTTGGACTGTTTGTTATGATTCAATCACTGTTTGACAGTGTTGTTCCTTTCTTAGTCCTATAGGATAGAGGACAATTCATAGTTTGCAACTCTCTAACAATGGTAAATAGATACTATAAAGATATTTAAAATTTTAGAAGTGGATTTTTTTCAATTACTAAAGCGTATTTATCAGTTTTATAAGTTAAAATTATTTAACCTATTTGAATAGCTAAACTTCATATTATAAATCTTTAAAGTACAAAAGAATTAGGGACTTAAAATGATTACACAAAAGTTGAATGAAAATTAGTAAATTAGTAATGATTTAGTTTTTCCTTTTGCATGTTTACAGGTTTATTTCTTCTAGCATTTGTTAGGCCTATTTTGGATTCTATGGAAACAACAAAGGCAGTTCCACATCCAGGTCTAAATGAGGTGATCACCCATCCTTCTATGATGAATTTTTTGGATACACCCAAGAATAGATCTAAAAATATCAGATTTTTACACCTTTAGATCGTTGAGATCTTTGCAGATTTGATTTGATTTTTGTACAGTTGGATGGATCTAAAAAACTGTTGCTTGAAAATGATGTAAATGAAAATGTTACTTGTTTAGAATAATCTAAGGGTGTTATTTTTCACTTGCACAATTTTTTTGCTACCTTAAGATAACCGTTAAAATTATCATTTTGTTAATCGTAATATTTCATTGTATATTTTTATTTTGTTAGATTGTATTGGATAGTTAATGGTAGTTTTTTTTTCTAAAATAAATTCATCATAATATACTTTCTATGTACTTCTTGTCATCACTTGTAAATCTAAATTTTTGTTAATTTTTGTTATTTTTCATGATCATCAAAAATAGAGATGATTTTAGTCTCTGTGAAATATTTTCATGCATGTTTGAGATCTCTACAAGGTGATAAAAAAGGCCCTAGGGTTTTGTATGGTTTTGAGTATACCTATTATTTTGATGGTAATAGTGTCACTAAGTTCTCTCCTTTCCCAAATATAGTCACTTGAGAAACTGCCATGATGCTTTTGATTGTAAATTACTTTGTTCTCCCTACCTTCTCACTATAGGTCTAATTCTTCAACTCTACCAACTAACCTTTGATATCAATGTCCTTCCATGCTCTTGCATCTATCCTCTTATGAATTTATTCTTATGTCTCTAAAAGCTATCACTAGGTCTATTATGATTGTTAGGTCTTTGAGGGTATATTATTTTCTACTACGAACTCTTAGATTGTCATAATTTTGATGGAAATTCTCCAAGGATTTTTTCTCACTGACTTAACTCTATGTATATTCTCCATTATGCATTGAAAATTCATGGTTTCTAGTTAACTAGGTATTGGTGTAGCCATTGCCATGTTTCTTAGGACTGTCATCCCTATAAGATAGTTTCCTTATACTAGATACCCATCATATTGCCACTTTTTGGCCCATCATGATCCTGCACATACCCTTAACTTGGTCAAAACTTCATGAAATTCAATTTTTTTAATCCTATAGTATGTGAAGCATAGAATGTGACACATCTTTCAGATTCAAAAGATGTGATAGCATTTGAAAGCTATAGATATTTTTCAATCATCCTATCAATCATGACTTTACTCATAATTCAAATAGAAAATGAATAATAATTATTAATTAAATTGAAAGTAAAGCATAATTTATATTGGTGGAAAGATGAGAATCTCTTTTAAAAACCCTTTTTGTTTCATCAATTTTGGGATAAAAAAAAGTCGCCAGCCACATAACCATTATATCACCACTTTTTGGCCCATCGTGATCCTACACATACCCTTTAGCCAACTAGAATGCTTAACGTGGTGGAACTATTATCTCCTAGAAATGCACCCTATGCAAAGTTATGAAAAATTGAGCTTTCTAGAGAAACATGGGATCATTTCAAGGCTGTGGGTCACCTAAAGTTGAAATGAACCTCTAGAGAAGGCCGACTTCCTTTTTTTATCACCTAACTACTGATCTTTGTAAGGAAAAGGGAGAAGAAATACATAAATTGAGAACTACTCCTATGGTGATACACCAAATTTGTTCAAACATGAACAACTGCTTAACACACAATTTTTAATCGACTAGTAAAAGTTGATATGCACAACTCAATACTCATGTGGTATTGCATAAATGTTTCATAAGAAAGCTACGATACATACATTCCTAGAAGGATGATAAATTATCCTCACAACTAAAATATGTTTGCATCACCAACATAACCTATAATCTGCAATATACACATCTCCTCTGCTTAAAAGTGCTATTAATGAGACAATTAACAAGGAATAAGAGAAACTCACATGTAACATTATCAATCATTCAACACACTCAATGAAACAGATAATAGAGAAGGCAGAAGTTTCTTTCTTTATTGATTTTCAAAGGTTAAACTGTACATATAATGTCTACAAATGAGTTACAAAACTCAGTATTCTCCTCTAAGGATTCACAGAAGCCACAAAGTAGAAAATATGCAAGTAAGAACTCCATCAAAAAGAGGCAAAAATGCCATATATATGAAAACTAAAAGTGTTGCCCCTTTGTTTTTAGGGTTTACAAAATATCAGCTTTTTTCCAAAAGGGTCGACCCTTAGATCTTTTGGAAATAAAGCCAATGCATTCAATGAGCATCCTCCGTGTCCATGTCGGTGAAAGATCGCTCTAGGGATTTCCCTTCAGATCTTTTGCAACCATGCTTTTAATGTAATAACCTACGGCCTTCGTGTCCACTCTGGAACTTCCTTCAAGAGTTTCCTTGAATACCCCTGGAGCATTAACATTAATATCGATCTGCCTTTTGCTAGTAGACCTCATAGCTGTCCCCGAGACTAATGACTTCTTCTTTCTTTCAGCCTTCTTCCTGCTCAAGATCTTTCTGTAGGTTGACTTCCCCTGCAAGTAGCTTCAGACTTTCCCATTAGATCTCCACACCATTGTTCACCAAGCTATTCCATCACCTTTGATCTCAGAAAAAGTCCATGTAGTTTATGCTCTGTTGATCTCATTCAGAGGGGTAGTCAAAAATTCAAATGGCTAATGGTTCGCCTTTGGTCCTCTCTGATTGGTTGAACATATGCCACACAAGATCCCAAGCAGTCAAAGGTCATTGAGCCAAAATCGCATATCAGTGAGACACTGGCCATGTCTCCCCAATGTGATCATACTCTATAGTAATATCGACATAGCATACATCTGTCAGTGAGACTTCATAGCGATCAACAAAAATTACACTGATGTCAAAGATGGTCACCCAGACTATCGCTGTCAGCCAGAGGTTACAATGAGTGTAAGCCATTTGGCCAAGAGTCTTGGTGAGCCTCAAGAATTATATCACTATCATATACACCATCGGCAAGACAACATTTATCAACAAGAGGTCATAGTGGGTTTCATTAGCCATACGTATATCCTTTTGCATCACTAAGACCTCTCTTGCTAGTAGGACATCATACTGAGCACAAATATTTCGCTTGGAGTCTCCCCGATCTCAACCTTGTGAACCATTGTCAGCGTGACTCCCACTGGTTAGGAAGACTTCATAGTGGGTGGCAAGCCCCTTCAGTGAGACTCTATCAGGTCGGCAAGACCTCATAGTGAAAGCACCCTCCATCGGTGAGACATCACACCAACCCCTTCATAGCCTTTCAGCAAGACCTCACTGCAGTCACTGAGACATCTATCCGAGCTCAACATTATGCCAAGAGTTCCACTCCTTCGGTGAGACTTCATTTGATTGGTAGGACCTTATAGCGAACAAGGGTTCTTTTCTGCGATGACAATCCCTTTTCGGCAAGAACTCCCACGGGCATATGTTTTGGCGAGAGCTCATTTGACTTTGGGGAGACATTGCTTGGTTGGCGAGACCTTTCACCAAGCTTGCAACTTTCACCAAGACTTCCCCGTGTCGGTAGGACATCTCCCCAACACCACAACCTTAGACTAAAGGAATCATCCTTTCGGTGAGACATCACTCGGTTGCAGGGTCATTACAGCGAGGTCCTTCTTTTTCTCCCCCATGACATCTCCTTTCGCTGAGACTTTCTAGTGAATGTGATCTCTTCTCCCTGATAATGACCCTATGAACAACTATCGGAAATACTTTCATTTGTCAGTAACACTTTACTCGTAAGCCACCTTGTTTCGGTGAGACTTTTATGCAGTCGGAGAGACATATAAAACTTCACAACGACCGAGATATCTTGCCGACCATGAGGATTTCAAATGGGTGTAACATATTGCTAGTCGACAAGACATCTGAAAGGTCCCAGTGACCTTTTTCCTAAGGAGCTTTTATGCCAAATCTAACTGAGGCAAGGCTTTTCAATAAACCTCCTTGTGAAATAGCATCAGATAAAGACCTTCCCAAGGAAATCCAAACACTTGCAAGCTGGGCTCAACCCTTATGGGAGCCACATTTAACCCACATGTCGAATTTAAACATAATTTCCCCTAATTGAGCCCATACGTTAAAATTGGGTAACATTTATGGCGACCTTTGCTAGATGTTTGCCTACTAAACATGGAAACTCGTAGCCAAAACTTGTCCATTGGGCTTGGAGTCACTTAGTAAAAAAACCTTCAGAAACAGACCAAGAGCAGCTCACATGGCTGCAACTCATTTGAGACTCATGAAGCAGATCAGGACACTAGAAATTTATTGAAACTGGAGAGACCGAAGTGAAACTACCAAACTATTCTGGAACAACACTTAGGAAATTCAAAACAATTAAACTAAAGTGTAGAAGCACTTATTGAAAGCATAAAACCTAACCTAATATGTACAATGGTAAACTTATCAAACCTCAAAACAAGGTTTGAGGTGTATCCCATTGACTGGGATAGGAAGAACTTCACCTTCAGTTGTGGCCAGTTGGTAAGCATAGTGTTCTTTGTAGTCTTTGATAATAAATGGACATGTCCACATGTTGTCAAACTTGGTGTGATGGCCCGACCTGCTCTTTAGAACATCCCATTTCAGCATAAGATCTCCTGCCATGAAATCTCTTGATCTAGTTTTCTTATCAAATGTTCTTTTAGTCAAGATTTGCTGATGTTCCATGTTCTTCATAGCCTTGTTTCTAGCTTCTTCTAACTCCATCAGTTGAGTATATCTTAAGGCAGGTGGATTAGTCTGTTCAAACAGGATCAGCTAACTGGCAATGTCCAAGGCGGGCAACTCAGTAGAAATAGGTAATTTTGCTTCTTTACCGTACACCAGCATGTAAGGTGAGTTCCCAAGCACCTTCTTAGGGGTAATTCTATTTTCCCAAAGAGTAATATTTAGCTTGGCATGCCAATCCCTCTGATTGTTTTGAAGCGTCTTTTTGATAATGTTAACTAGATTTTTATTAGTGGACTCTGCAAGTCTGTTTCCTTGAGGATAATAGTTGGAGCTTGTGTTCAAGTAAATGCCATTCTTCAACACCCAATCAACAACCTTCAAACCAAAAAATGCCAAGGAATTGTCAGAAATTATAGAATCTGGGACTCCAAATCTGCAAACCATGTCTTCATAAAAATTCAACACTATTATTTCATTAGCTTCCTTCAAAGGCAAAGCTTCTATCCATCGTGTAAAGTAGTCCATTTTTGTGATAATCCACCGAGGGCCTACACTTGAGGGTGGATTAATTGCCCCTATGAAGTCAATTCCCCACTTCATAAACAACTGCTCAATTTGAATTGGTTGTAATGGAAAAGCAGCAAGCCTTTCTTTGCCTGAAAACAAGGCACATTTGGAACATCCCCTAACATATGTATGTGCATCCTTAAACAAATCAGGCCAATAATATCCTGCTCTTAAAATATTATATGCTATTGTCCTTGCAACGTAGTGACCTCCAGAAGGTTCGTCATGGAACTCATGTAATATCTGATCCACTTGATCATTATCAACACACCTGAGCAGTACTCCATTATGATCTTTCCTATACAACACATCATTAATCAAGATGAAAGGAATAGAATAAAGTCGGTAGTACCTCCTCTTCATTCTGTTCAGATTAGGTGGACATTCCCTAACTCTCAAGAAATGTGACATCTCCTGCAACCAGCTGGTAGCTTCATTATCTGTTGTCCCAATATTAACCAAAATTGAGTCTTGTTCATCCTCTACTGTTGAAATGTCTTCATTAGCCAACTTTTGGCATAAACCTTTTCCCCTCACCAATTTAGTGACCTGAATATCCACATCGTACTCCATAACTCGTGTGATCCATCTAGCCCATTTTTCATTTAGATTTTTACTGAGTAAAAATTCTTTCATGCTAGAATGTGCCACTTGTAGATGAATTTTGTTATGAGACAGTAGATGTCTAAATTTCTTCAAACTTTTCACAATAGCCAGCACATGTTTTTCTATGAAGGTATACTTTTGCTCATAGTCTTCCAGACCCTTGCTGAAAAAAGTAATGGGTTGCTCCAACCCTTCTACATTTTTCTACACCAAAATTACAGAAATTACATTGAAACTACCAAAAGCGTACAAGGTAAAGTCCTTGCTGAAATCTAGGTTAACTAATGTTGGGGTTGAAGCTAACGCCTCCTTGATCAGTTGAAAATTTTCCCTTGCTTCTCGGGTCCATCTAAACTATGCATTCTTGTTTAACATAGCTATAAGGGGCTTTAACAAGGCTGCTATATCAGGCAGGAACCTTCTGACAAAATTAATACGGCCAATGAAACTCTGAAGTCCTTTCTTATGATGAGGTAAAGGTAGCTCAAAGATTTCTACAACTCTTTTAGGATCCACAGTAATTCCTTCCCTAGATACAACATACCCAAGAAGCTTTCCTTCATGCACAGAGAAAATACATTTCTTGGGATTCAATGATAAACCGAACTCCCGACAATGTTAAAAAATCTGCCTCAAATGGTCAATGTGATTTGTTGTCTTTTTGGAATAGACAGTGATGTCATCAAGGTATACTAAAACAAACTTATACATTAAGTTGCTGAAGGCCATGTCCATAGCCTTTTGGAAGGTTTCTCCAGCATTAGACAAATCAAATGGCATTTTCCTATATGCCATTGTTTCCCACTTTGTGGTGAAGGTAGTTTTAAATTGATCTCCTTCCCTTACCAAAATCTGGTTATAACCAAAATATCCATCCAGTAAAGAAAAACGTTCAGAACCTAACACACATTGAAGAATCTGCTCCATAGATGGAAGAGGGTGCCTGTCCTTTAACGAAGCTTTGTTCAAATCTCTGAAGTCTACACATAATCTAAGCTCTCTGTCTTTCTTCCTGATGGGAACTAGATTTGAAACCTAGCTAGTATGCTTAATGGGAAAGATAATCCCACATTCTATAAGTCTGAAAACTTGTTTATGCATTAATGGCTCCAATTTGGGATTAATTGGCCTCTGTTTCTGCCTTATGGGTTTGGCTATTGGCTCCAATTCTATTGTATGTTGTGCAATACATGGATCAAACCTCTTCAAATCTCCATACTCCTAGGCGAATATGTCAATGAACTCTTTGAATAATTGCATAAAAGATTGCTTTTCAGTAGCAGTGTTTATGTTTCCTATCTTGAGGCTTCTCTTAGGTGTAATTTCTAAGTCCTCATAATGATCTTGTTGGACCAGTAAATTGACTTTCTTACTTTTAGCATGACAATCAAAGTTGAAAATACTTTCTAAGGTAACCAAACCCTTAGGCAACTTGTTGTTCTTTAATTGCAGTACCTAGTCTCCATACTACTGCTTAATTCTCCCTTGGTTTGATGCAGCAAACACATCCTCTTCAAGTAGAAACTGCATAATTTTCTCATCACTCCCAAAAACCTGCTAGTTAACATTGTTATCTGGCATTGAAGGCCTGATAATAACCTTGATGTGCTACTGATTACATTCCTTGCTTACACTGTTCAGAATGCCAAACTTAGCTCCCACAGCTGCTAATCTGTTAGCGTGCTGATTCTGATTTCTTGGAATTGAAATGATATTGAAAGCCTCAAAATCCTCAATGAGGTCCCAAAGCCTATGCTTACATAATTTAATAATATCATTTATAACAACATTCAGGCCTCTAACATGATTTACTATCAATTCACTGTCCCCATGCACCTTCAAACACTTAATTCCACATTTCCTCACCCATTCCAGCCCTTGAATAAGACCTTCATAATCTACTATGTTATTAGTGCATGAAAATGCAAACCTAAAGGCTGCATAATATCTTTCAGCTCTTGGGGAAACCAATAATGCACCCCGACTAGTGTCATGCCTACTCCTTGAGCCATCAAAATACATTTCCCAAATTTCATCTTGTTGATCGCAATTGTTCACTGGCCTCTTAACCAAGTTAGGCATCACTATATCAGCTTCTTGAAACATGTAATTACCCATACTAGCATCCAACACCAAGTCACTTTCATCACTAGAAGTTTGGCCTACTGCCCACTCATCTAAAAGTATATCAGGAATATCACCAATAGCAATGCAAGGATTAGAGCTAGCAGCATGCTCATCTTGTTCAAAAATTATGCAATTGGCATTTATTGTACTAGGTATATAGGGTTCTATATTGTCTTTTGCTAGTAACTCAGACTTAATGGTTACTTTATTTCCATACCTAGTATGAAACAACATGTGAGACCAGTCGAATGAAAGGTATCCCCCTATTTTAGCCGTAAACTCTCTTGACAAACATAACCCAAAATACAGAGGCAAATCTACCACATAAATAACCTGGGAAATTGAAAAATTAGGGCAAGCATGCAAAGTTAAGCTAGCATCTTTGATAAGACCCACTGTATTAATAGATGAGCCATCTAGTTGGACTACTCCTTTCTCTAAAGGTTCATACTTTAAACCTAACTGATCAGCTACTTGCTTGGGCATCACAGAACAGGTAGCTCCACTATCTACCATACAATTGTGCACTAAATTTTTTCCAATAATCAATGAAACATAGAATGGAGGAGGTCTCACATTATTACCTTGAATCATAGATTTCCCTTTGATACTGAGATTAGCAACCTTCCTTTGATCATCATTAGTCATCACAACCTTTTGGGAATCAACAACAGTTTGATTAGGATTTGTATCTTCGAATAATGCCTTTTTAAGTAGATCAGCCTGTCCAGGAATGCTTAAGGAGTCTCACATGGTCATATTCACATTCATCTTCTTCATACTATCCACAATGTTATAAGGTACAGTTAAAGGTACCTTCTGATGTACTTTAGCAGGAACTAGTTCTTTATTCATGTGAGGCCGCTCATTGAATGGTAAGACAATAGTTCCTTTTTGTATATTTAGAATAGGCATGGATGATGCTTCTATAGTTGCAGGCCCCTTATTTTTATCATCTGATTGCTCCACCTCTAGAGCTCTTTTCTTAGCTCATGTATTGGCTGCAATTGCGGAATCAACATTCACACCATATAACTCTTCACTTTGCCAATTTAAAAATGTAGTCTCATTAAAATGAATATCTGATTGTTGTTCAGGTATATTAGCAGGTGCATCTGGTTATGGATTGACAGCATTTTGGACCATAAATTCCTGATTAACTACCCCATTTGAGCATGAGGCTAGGTTATGTGCTTGATTATACGAATAACACCATTCATTTTCCATCACAAAGTTATTCTGTGTTGGAACCATATCTCTCACTGGACTTACAACATTAAGAGGAGTTGGATTATAAGATTAGAATGGTCTCTAATTAACATTTTGCCTCTAATAAGCACCTTGATAGGGTTGCCTATTTTGTTGATACTGATATCCCTAATTTTGATAAGACTGATTTGCACTCTAACCTTGCTATTGGTTCTACTGTTGGAAATTTGGCCTTGCCCCTTAATACGGTTTCTTCATGCTGATCAACTCATTTCCCATAGTTTGTAAAATGCTTTCTATCTTATGCTGACTAGACTTGATCTCTTGCAATTCACTTGATGGTCTTGCAGCTGACACTCCCTGACTCACAACAATGGGTAATGCTGGAACAATAGGTAAAGGGGCTAAAGATGGCATTCGCAATGGCATATTTGATTAAATTTTAGGGAAGTAGGGCATAGGTGGCCTAGGTGCTAACTTGCTTGCTTGAATGAGGTTATTTTTGGCCTTAATAGCTATACTATAACTCTGAGGTAAAGAAATACCCCCCATGGACTATATCATGACTGAGATATCACTATTTAAACTTTTTAAATAGTATAAAAATGCATAATTAGTGGAAGGCCTTACCATAACAGGTATTCTATTCCAAGTCTTTTGAAATCGGATATTGAAGTCCTCCATTTATTCTTGTGGGGCTATTTTAATGGTTGTTAACTGCTCTACCAGAGATAGGTGATAAGATTTTTCCTCAAAATATTTGGTAAATTCATCACCAAGCTCATCCCATGTTCTTATAGAACCCACTGGCAAGATTCTAAACCATTCCAACACCTTCTTCTTGAAAGATGCAGCCAACAATCTCACAGCTACATTTTCTTGAGTCACATGATGCACATTGCACAATGTTTCCACATCTCTAATATGTTCAATTGTTGTTACTTGTGCTTCTCCAGTAAACTCTAGTAACCCTTTTAATGCTGCTAATGGAATTTCATCATGTTACATTAGATTAAGGGGACTATCCTGATTGAACGGTACGAAAGTAAAGGCCCTTGGTGCTACCATTGAGCTGGAATGCGTTGGTATGCTTGCTAAAGTAGAACTTGAACTTGGTTGAGAAGTATTTGCTGTAGCAGAAATACTATTTTTTGAACAATTGAAAGCCCCTAATGAGGAGGCAGAAAGTATTGTTCTAAGAGTAGGAGATGTTGAACACATAACTAGAGGGTCTCTTCTTCTTCTCCTTTCATATGAAAAAAGTGCCCTGTCACTAACACCAGGTGGTGTTGACTGAACTCTAAGAGAAGGAACAGTCCTTTTGAGAGTTCTCCCTTTTCTTCTTGGAGGAGATAAATGCAAAAACTCTACAGCTTTTGAACTTCTGGTTTCTTTTTTTCTCATATAAACAAACAAATTGATCCTTTCCTCCACACAGAGTCACCATATATGCTTAAAAATGACATCTAAAATGCTATTAGCTCACTGTCAGCACATCAAAACAACAAGACTTAGGAATATGAATTCTAATTCTATCCCACCGGGCATGCCAAAAATTGTTATCTCCTAGAAATGCACCCTATGAAAAGTTATGAAAAACTGAGCTTTCTAGAGAAACATGGGATCATTTCAAGGCTTTGGGTCACTTAAAGTTGAAATGAACCTCTGGAGAAGGTTGGCTTCCTTTGTGTTATCACCTAACTAATGATCTTTGTAAGGAAAAGGGAGAAGAAATACATAAATTGAGAACTACTCCTATGGTGATACACCAAATTTTTAAAACATAAACAACTACTTAAAACACAATTTTTAATTGACTAGTAAAAGCTGATATGCACAACTCAATACTCATGTGATATTGCATAAATGTTTCATAAGAAAGCTACGATACATACATTCCTAGAAGGATGATAAATTCTCCTCACAACTAAAATCTGTTTGCATCACCAACATAACCTATAATCTACAATATACACATCTCCTCTACTTAAAAGTGCTATTAATGAGACAATTAACAAGGAATAAGAGAAACTCACATGTAAATTTATCAATCATTCAACACACTCAATGAAACAGATAACTGAGAAGGCAGAAGTTGCTTTCTTTATTGATCTTCAAAGGTGAAACTGTACATGTAATGTCTGTAAATGAGTTACAAAACTTAGTATTCTCCTCTAAGGACTCACAGAAGTCATAAAGCTGAAAATATGCAAGTAATAATTCCCTCAAAAAGAGGAACAAATGCCATATATATGAAAACTAAAAGTGTCGCCGCTTTGTTTTTAGGGTTTATAAAATATTAGTTTTTTTCCAGAAGGGTCGACCCTCAGATCTTTTGGAAATAAAGCCAATGCATTCAATGAGCATCCTCCGTGTCCACGTCGGTGAAATATTGCTCCAGGGATGGCCCTTCAGATCTTTTGCAACCATGCTTTTAATGTACTAACCTCTGGCCTCCATGTCCACTCTTGAACTTCCTTGAAGAGCTGCCTTGAATGCCCCTTTAGCGTTACCATTAATATCGATTTGCCTTTTGCCAGTAGAACTCACAGCTGTCCCCGAGACTGATGGCTTCTTCTTTCTTTCGGCCTTCTTCCTGCTCAAGATCTTTATGTAGGTTGACTTCCCCTGCAAGCAGCTTCATACTTTCCCATTAGATCTCCACACCATTGTTCACCGAGCTACTCCATCGCCTTTGATCTCAGAAAAATTCCATGTCGTTTATGCTCTGTTGATCTCATTCACAGGGCTAGTCAAAAATTCAAATTCCTAATGGTTCGCCTTTGGTCCTCTCTAATTGGTTGAACATATGCCATGCAAGATCCCAGGCAGTCAAAGGTCATTCAGCTAGAATCGCATGTTAGTGAGACACTGGCCGTGTGTCCCCAATGCGATCATACTCTATAGCAGCATCAGCATAGCATACATCTGTCGATGAGACTTCGTAGGGATCGATAAAAAATACACCGATGTCAAAGATGGTCGCCTAGACTATCACTATCAGCTAGAGGTTACAGCGAGTGTAAGCCATTCGGCCAAGAGTCTCGGAAAGCCTCAAGAGTTATATCGTTATCATATATACCATCAACAAGACAACATTCATCAGCAAGAGGTCATAGCGAGTTTCATTAGTCATACCGATATCCTTTTCCATCGCTGAGACCTCTCTTGCTAGCAGGACATTATACCAAGCGCAAATATTTCACTCAGAGTCTCCCCGATCTCAACCTTGTGAACCATTGTCAGCATGACTCCCACAAGTCGGGAAGACTTCATAGCGGGTGGCAAGAGTCTTACCGATGTCCCTTTCCATTTTTGCATGACTATCAGCGGTTGGGGAGACATCATAGCAAAGGCACAAACTTTCACTAAGACCTCCATCTGTCGGCAGGACCTTATGCCAAAGGCAAAAATCCTTCAGTGAGCTCATTTCACCATCTGTCGGTAGGACCCTATCGGGTCGTGAAGACTTCTCCCCGAAGCACACCCCCCTTCGCCGAGGCTTTTTTGGCTCGGCAAGACCACAATCATTTGGCCAGAATTTATACCAAAGGCAATCCCCTTCGGTGAGACTCTATCGGGTCGGTAATACCTCACGGTGAAAGCACCCTCCATTGGCGAGACATCACACCGACCCCTTCATAGCCTTTTTGTGAGACCTCACTGTAGTCGCCGAGACATCTCCTCGAGCTCAACATTATGCCAAGAGTTCCACTCATTCGGTGAGACTTCGTTTGATCAGCAGGACCTTATAGTGAACAAGGGTTCTTTTCTGCAATGACAATCCCTTTTCAGTAAGACCTCCCGCGGCCATATGTTTCAACGAGAGCTCATTTGACTTCGGGGAGACATTGCTTGGTCGGCGAGACCTTTCACCGAGCTCACAATTTTTTCCAAGACTTCCCCATGTTGGTAGGACATCTCCCCAAGACCACAACCCTAGACTGAAGGCATCATCCTTTCAGTGAGACATCACTCAGTCACCAAGACATTACAGTGAGGTCCTTCTTTTTCTCCCCAATGACATCTCCTTTCATCGACACTTTCTAGCAAATGTGAGCCCTTCTCGACGATAACGGCCTTATGAACAACTATCGGCAAGACTTTCATCTATCAGTAGCACTTTACTCCGAAGCCACCTTGTTTCGGTGAAACTTTTATGCAGTCGAAGAGACATATAAAACTTCACAGCGACCGAGATATCTTGGCGACCATGAGGATTTCAAACGGGTGTAACATATTTCTAGTCGGAAAGACATCTGAAAGGTCCCAGCGACCTTTTTCCCCAGGAGCTTTTATGCCAAATCTGACTGAGGCAAGGCTTTCCAATAGACCTCCTTATGAAATAGCATCAGATAAAGACCTTCCCAAGGAAATCCAAACACCTGCACACTAGGCTCAACCCTTATGGGAGCCACATTTAACCCACATGCCGAATTTAAACATAATTTCCCTTGATTGAGCCTGTAGGTGAAAATTGGGTAACAGGAACAACTGAAGAAGGTGCCTACCAATGTATCTTTGTGGGATGTCATATAAATTTTTGAAAAAAAGACATTTCTTGATGGATTCTCAGGTTATAACTAGGTATATGTAAAGGAATGTGACCAACATAAAACAACATTTACCACAAAGCAGGGAATGTTTGCATACTCAAAAATGTTGTCTATACTTTCAAATGTTGGTGCTAATTTTCAACAAGCAATGGATATCGCTATCAAAGGATTAATTAATCTAATTATTCTAATATATCTGGATGACTTAACTATATTTTCAAAGTCAAAGGATGATCACTTTTTTCATCTAGAAAAGGTTTTCCAAAAATGTCAACAATTCGAGATTTCCTTGAATCCCAAAATAATGTTTTTAGAGTACCCCAAGGTAAGCTACATGGTTTTTTAGTGTCCAAGGAGGTAATAGTAATAGACCTTGAAATGGTGAGATCTATAATGGAGTTACCCTTACTAGTAAATCAGAAAGGATTGCAGTCTTTTCTGGGGAAAATCAACTTCATTAGTAGGTTCATTTCTTATTTCATTTGCATCGCGAGACCTATCATGTTGATGCTTAAGAAGAACCTGGTGTTCAAATGAACCCTTGAAGGAAAAGAAAATTTTGAGTAGATAAAGATAACTATCTCTACCACTATAGTGTTGGCTAACCGATATATTTCTAAAGATTTTATACTCTATGTATACAGTGCTCAACATAGCATAACTTCAGTACTCACTCAGAAGGATGAGGGAAATAACAGAGAGTATCCTATCACATTTAACTCAAGGACTCTTAAAGGAATTCATTAATTAGGTTTTCTCCTACTAATTTGACCATCAAAGTCTCATTACATAGGTATTTTTACAAGCCTCCATACTCTACGCTTCTTAAATGTTCACAATACTATGTTTTACAAGCTAGGGCATCCTGATAATTTCCCAAAACCACATCTTTAGAACCTGCAACTTAGAAATCTCTTAGAACACATGTAAAACTCTCTATGGACCAATTTATAGGAGGATTCCATGGTTAGAATAGGAGAAACACAATTTTTCTTTACCACTGTTTACCTTAGAATAGGATTTTGACAGTTTCTAGAAAATCAACTATAACTTTCACAAAATGGCATCAAATTTCATGAAGCCAACTTTGCAGGGAAGGTGATTACCTGTAGAAGGCTATACAATTCCTAAGAATAGTGAATTTTTAAAGAAAATTGCAAGAAACATTTTATTTCATTATTCCATTTCAAAACTACAATCATGCACACCTTTCCAAACATTCACAAGGCTTTTTAAAGGAATTACAAAGATGACCATTCAGTTTCTAATTGATTCCCAATGAAGGAAACCAAATTTTCTCTTCATCTTCCCCACTTTACACTTCTTTTTGTAATTTCACATTTTCTTGCATTGTGACAACTTTTTGGTGATTTTGCAAAACTTGACATTTGAAACAAAAAATGAATCCCACTATGTCCTAAATTACATTGACCATGGTCCATAATGACCTTATTTAATGGAAAAATGACTCAACATCCTCTAGACTCTACCAAAAGACTCTATTTGCACAATTTGAGCTTTGGGTGCCCCTACACCATACAACCAGCCTTGAAATTTTATCAAGTCTCTTGGAAACTATTTGCAACTTGCCCTCCCCTAAAAGCTTCATCTTCACCTTTGGCTTTAGTTGGTCTATGCCAACTTGTTTCCACTTTGTCTTACCTCCTAGAATTTTCTTCTTCATGCCTTGATGTGTTTCAATCTCCCTTTTTCCCTCTTCTATTTGTTGTATCTTGACCTTTAGTTTGTCTCCTATCCAAAGCATCATCACAATAAATAAATGATAGATTGTTTCTACCACAATACAACCATGTTTCTTCAACTCATTATAATTCTTCAAGATCAATTCATCCTTGATCTTCTCTTTATCCAATTCTGACACCAACTCAAAATCTTTTCCCTTTGAGATCAGGTCCCTTATCTTTGTTGCATCTTCATGTTTGGGAATGGATGCATTGTCTTTGTTTTCTTCATCCATGAATTCTTCTTCCACATCTTCAAATTCTTCATCTTCCTCTATTATCTTCTTTTTTCCTCCTTCTTTGAACTATCTTTTTAATGGGCCATACAACTTTATTTTTCACTGTCAAATGCCAACTTTGTTTTTTTTGAGCAACTACTCCATCTCCATTTGGAACTATAGTTCTACTCTTTCTATAGCTTGCTTCAGTTCTGCCATCTCTTTCTCTATTTTTCTCATCTCTTTTCTCTTCTTCTCTTTTTTTGATCAATTTCTTTTGTGAACCCGCTACCTACAAGTACCTCCTCAACATATCCATCTTCTCTTTACTCAAGAAAATATCTCCTTGCTTCCTCTTCACTTTGCCTCACCTAGGTTTCTCCTCTTTTCCTCTACCTATTCTCTTGGACATCAGGTTCTCTCTTCAACCTATACAAACACACAAACACAAATAAACTCCAAACTCTCTTTAGCCCAGACCTTCTAAGCTTTGATACCAAACTGATGCAATGCAGGGGATCCAATTCAAACTACTGTAGATACATTCCACAACCATGGGATTCATTCTTCCCAATAACCATCCTTCAAGGAAACTTTCCTTCACAAAGCAACTTTTGTTTTACAACCAAAAGATGAAATTAATGAAATGAAGCATGAAATACAAGATATGCAAATGATATCACCTTGGATGATGTCTTGTGAAGAAAATCTACAATATACCATGTAGTGGCCATGAAGAATGTAGACCTTGGATCCTTGGAAATGATGTGAACAATGGTTGCAAATAGATCTTCAATGCTACATCGACAATCTTGGCTCAACAACATGAATGGATGCACTAAACCCTTGACATGATGCTTGAATCTTGATGATAGCTCCAAATGCTTAATGAATTCATCTCGAAAACATAAAATTTCCTTAGGAATGAATACTTGAATGCTTGTTATGAAAAATGAGAGGAGAAACCTTGTATTTATACTAATCCATGTTGATTATCCTAAAATTACACCACACCAAACTGACATATGAAATCATTAATTAAAGGAGGCTAAATCTTGCCAGAATTTGAAATTAAATCCTCAAAATAAGCCAAGGAGGACTAAGATTCCCTAGGTGGAATCTGAGTCCCAAGACTCAAATCTAGGGGCATAGAATCCAAAAAGAGACCTTTTCAAGTACTCTATAGGATCAAATTTTCACCCCTTATGCAAATTCCCCTTTTGTACATCCTCACCTTAGAAAACCAAATTCGAAGGAAAAATTCCACACCAAAAAGCTTCCTTCCTTCCACTTGGCATCTAACTTTTGTGTCAGTACAATAATATTTGTTGGGGATGCCCCTATAGTGCACAGATGTATAATGGGTGATCCCACAATAGTGGTTTATAATTTTTTGCCAAACTGGACACTGAAATAATTATTTTGTACTAAATCTTCACTTTCAGGCACCTATAGTGACTAAACCATGAGGAATTTGAAGATGATGCAAACTACAGTTTCATGAAATTTTTTATAGATTCTAAATATATATATATTTTTAAAAAAATTTGGAATTAGATTGCACTTCTTTTTCCATCTCCCTTGAAAACTAGTTTATTTCAGAAAACAACATTTTGAAAAAGTGATGCTCACCTTATAACACATAACTTTTTTTCCATGAAGGATTAAATTATAATTCTTTCAAATTTATATTTTCAACTCTGATATCTAGTGCTTCCACTTGGTTAGATAGTTTTCTATTGAATATTTTTTCTTTAATCAAGTTTCAAAGTCAAACCAATTACAATTCAGACATACATACCGTATAACGCATAACTTTTTTTCTATGTATCAAAATTCAATTTTATTTTTTTTGGATCAAGGACTTCAATAACTGGTGCACTCATATTTTTCATTTTTTAAAAATATTCTATTTTTCCACATGTGTAGAACAAAGAGCTTGATTTTCAGTGAAAAACCTACATTCACAAGAAATAAAAAATAAATATAATAATCAAATTTAATTTAATTAAAATTATAATTTTTTGGAAGATTATAATAAGAACTACATACTTCCAAAAGGTAAATTTTAAATTAATTTATTTTATCTCCCAAAAGGTAAATCAAAAGTGGTTTTTTATTAGCATTTTGATAGGTGTAAAGGAGACTCTATTATAGGTATGGTTTAAAACGAGTGGGGTTCTATCCAAGAGGGCTTGGTCTAAGGTGGTTTGATCAAACCCTCTTCAATTGGAACCCTTTAAATGGAACTTTTCAAGGCTTAAACCATTATATTTTCTAAAAATATGTGATTTCAACAAAAATGAGGATCTCCCAGAAAGTGTAAACCACTATTGTGGCAGCACCTGTATCCATGTGGAATTCTTACATCCCTAACATATTCTTGTGTCTAAAGTTGGAAGAGGCATTAGAATTCCTATTTGGAATGATTTGTAACATCCCTCTTTGAAAAATTGACCTTGAAAATGGAAGATTCTTCCCTCTTCTTCCTTCAAATTCATTCATTCTCCTTCCATTCCATCTCTTCACAAGCTCTAGAAATTTCAGTCTTATTCTCAAGAACTTTACAACATTTTTTTCACTCTCAACAACACTTCAAAACTCCATTATAGTAGCAAAAACACTCCATCAACTCCATAAATCAAGTGTGAAGCAATCCATTGTAGCATGGGCTTGAGGTTTTAAGAAAACCTCCCTTTATCATGGTTGAGGTTGTGGTAATTGTTCAAATCCTCTTTTCTCCTCCATTGGCTAGTGAGCTCTTGGTGGAGGTGGTAATGTTTCACTCCTCTCCTTTGTGATTTGATTGAGTAGCTATTTACTATTTTGTAGTGTTATTTTCATTCCTTCCTTCTTTACTTATTTACCATACATTTCTCTATCATTGCTATTTGCCTATCTGTGGGCGTGGAAACACCAAAATGGGGGTCTAATTGAGGCAAGCCCCTATCCAACCCCAAAAATTTTCCCCTCTCTTGGGTGCAAGAGAATGTGCTTTTTGGATCTAGCTAGTGAATTGGTGTCTTGGTGAGATAAAAAAAATTTAACAATTGGAACTCACACAAATCCACAAAATCACTAAACCCTTGTTTGTGACAATTTAGGCTAGTTTCTAGGAGGATTTATTGAAACTATAGCATCAACACCTTATTTCACCCTATTAACACTTCAAAAATTTCACAATAAGTCTTCCCATGCTTAATAAACAAATCCCCAACCTTAATCAATGCAATTTCATAAAACTACAACTTCTAGCCATCCATTTGGAGCCAAAAACTCATGAAAATCAATTAGGGCAGCATTGAAATGTATTTGAAAATCCCTACTCCCTGCTCCAAGATCCTAATTCAACATCGAAACCTACATTAATCGTACCCATTCCACCATTTTATAACCTAATCTATTGGTGGAATAGGTGTTTAAAGAATTTGGTTTACCTTCAAACCCTTAAACAGGGTATAACAAACCCATTACCAGAAAAGTGCTTATAAAATGCTTAAATCTTTATGAAATTCAGTCAAATCAAATCCAACATGAAGTTAGCTCATACACTCATCAAAACCAATGCACATTGGATCAATAATAAACTATACAAGGCCGTACAATGGCATGGAGCAACAAATTTTACTGGGAAAACAAAGAAAAATGGAGTTTTTTATTGCTTTCTTCAATCAAATCTTCAACAACAACCTTCCCTTGAGTTTATCAAGAATTTTTAAAATTATCCCTCCTAAAACCAACTACCAAAACCAACTCAAACTAACACTTGAACTCCCATGACCATTGGACTTCCAATTTTGCATTTTCTTACACTTTTACATGTGACAACTTTTGACAATATTGCAAAATATGACCATATGAACTATAAACTAACCAAATGACTCAAGTTATGTTTTGAAAGGTCTATTATGACCTTATTTAATGAAAAAAGACTAAAACACAACAAAATTTTACATAAGACCCTATTTACACAAAATGACTAACATGGTGCCCCTACACCAATAATGCAAGAATATCCTTGATATGATGCTTGAATCTTGATGATGGATCCAAATGCTTGAAGAATTGCTCTTGAATTCTCTCTTGATCTCAAAATTGTATGAACAGTTGAATGCTTAGATGTTAGGATGAAAGTGAATTAAAGGAACCTTGTATTTATACTTATCTATGCTTATTATGCTGAAATTACAACACAACAAGCCGACATATGAAATCATTAATTAAAGGAGGCTAAATACCACCAAAATTTCAAATTAAATCCTAAAATTAACCTAAGGGGGGTTAAGACACCCTAGGTGGTGTTGGAAGCTTCAAATTTTCCAAATTTGAAGTCCCCATATTGAAAAATTTGCCTCTACACACTCAGAAGTGCTCCTACAAAACTTGCCAGGTGACCTACTTTGGAGGGTCATAATCTAGTGCTTGTTAATTTTTGTGCCAAACCACTTTGTGGACACATTTACATGACATATGTGAACATTAATTTCAGTTTTCAGCTTCCCATAGTGACTTTTGATAGGTTTTTCAAAAGCGAAGCTGGAGGGTTCTGACACTGCTTTGTTGTTTGCATACTTTCAACCATAGAAAGTGGCCTCCTGTTTGAGTTGATATTTTACATCTGGATGATCATCATGTCAAATTAATTGTTTATCTCCATTCTCCCTACATTAATGTACTCCCTGGTCCGATTTCAAAGCCTCATGATTTGGTTTGCTATTTTTTTGTGGCCAAAAGCGAATGCAGTTTGCTCTATTTTCACACTTGCATTTTTAGGATATTTTAAGGAGGTCAAGTTTGACCCTCAATATCTTTTGAAGAATGATGATTCAAGGAAAGACCTCTTGCACACATACTCTATGTACCCAAATGACCTAGTGTGTCCCGTGGCAATTCCCTAGGAGATGATTTGATATTTTTTCAAAGTCGCAACTTGGTGAGTTTTAATTGGTTTTGAACAGGAACGATTGTAGAAAAGTTTGAGTGATCCACTTTGTTGATTAATATCTTGCACCTCAAGATATGTTTTCCTAAGCCATTTGTTGCACTAAATTCTTGGGTCAATTGTCTACATGCCTGCTCAGTGTCAAGGTCTCATGATAAGTTCTAATGGGTTATTTAATCATTTTCCGATCGTGACAAGGCCAAAAATGGTGTTCCAGAAAGTGTCAAATTTTTCAAATATAGGGACAACACATTCCTTGTTTTGGTTTAAAACTTCCACAACTCCATTTTTATCAAAAATCAGAGGTCATATGATGTGTTATTTTAATGCATTTCAGGTGTGGTAAACATGTCCCGTGGGCCAGTTTACAAAGGAGGTACTTGAATTTTAAGGGATAGGAAAAAATTGAGTAAATAGGTTTTCTCTAGACAATTGATAATGTCCCTATGCAAATTTTCATGGCTCCAGGTGTCTCGGTTTTCCCATGGTGAGGAATGTTAAATATTTGCAAATATTTTCTTCCTACATGGAGGTGTTGTCGTTAGCAGAGCTTGCGAGGGAGTGGGGAAGGAAAACTAAAATTATGTGGAGAGGTTATTTAAGTATTTTAATAATTTATCAACACTTTATCACTTTGCAAATATTAAACTTTGTAAAATGTTTTATTTGGCCCCTTTCCTGTTCATTATTTGTTGTCATGAGAAGAGGAGTGTGGGGAAGCAGGGATAATGCTAGGAGCAGTGTTTGGGAAAAGTTTTGACCTGAAATTTCTATTGAAATGCATATTGGTGTGTTTCCTCCCCCTTGGAGGTTCTTCTCAGGTATCTTGGGTAGTTTCAGGCAGGAATTGAAGCAGATCAAAAAAATAATCACGTTTTTGTGTTTTAGGTAGATTTTTGTGTTCACTTGCAAGCTGAAAACCATTGTTGTAGCCTCTAGGAATATGCCCCAAGCTTTACTAATGTCTTGGAGGAATTTTTAACATATTTTCTAATGTCTTTCAATATTTGGTAATGCCAAATACCACCCAAATTCACAAAAACTGACCCAATGTATCACCATTTCCTAGCAGTTTGCACTCACTGAGAAAATGTATCAAGATTGTTTGAAGGAGATGAACCACCATGGCCAATAAAGGAAATTGAAAGTAGAATTAGAATGAATGGAGGACCTGAGATCAATGGCTAAGCAAAGAAAGAGAAACATAGATTAATCTAAGCCCTAGCCTGCCAGCCCGTTAAAATAAAATATTTTTTCTCGAATGTTATGGAGGTGTGAGGATAAAAGACCATCAAAGAAATGTTTTAAATGTTGATAAAGTTTTATTTGGCTTGAGAAATGAGGTTTTCTTTCCAACCCGCAATCTTAAAATATTGTCTTATAAATAGTTGTGGGTGAGTGGCTTTTGAGGGATATTTCAATGTGCATGCGACAAATATGTTTAAGGGGCATAAAATTTATGTGTAAAGAGAAAATTAATGGGTGAAATATAGTGCTAGATTAAAATATAAAAATCAATCAAAATCTTCACCACTCCAAATAAATTTGAAAAATGTAAAGTTAAAGTGAGAGGAGGGACTTGGGTAAAATTTGTTTGCTTGACAATGTAATAATTGCAGAGGAAAATATTTTTAAAAAGTGAAGGTGAATAGGGCACGGGAAAAATTTATATTAAAACCTCCATTATAAGTGTAGGTAAATTTATTTGATGGGGAGTTAAGTGAAAAATTCAGCCAAGATAAAAAGCGAAGAATAGAAAGAATTGCATGGGAAAATGTTTTCTTGGATCAGAGAAGTTATTTACAAAGAGCACCATTTCACACAACAGGTGAAAAATGAACAAAGAGGTGAAATATTTTTGCAAGGAAAATATATTTTTCAACTAAAGAAGAAAGAGGAATAATGACTCTTCAATGAGGAGAATATTTTTTATGTTGTAGAGCAGCAAATGCATGAAGCATGAATCAGAGTACATATTAGGGCTTTCTCTCTAGGGAGTGGGCACTTATTCATCAACGATCTAGAGTTTTCCAAGTGTCTTCTTTTGATGTGCATTTAGGGTTTCTTTCTCCTTAATTGAGAAATTTATGATTCATTGTAAGGAGTTAGCTATTTTGTAATTAGTCAGAGAGAATACTCTAATAGGAATACAAAACATTTCAAGGTTTAAGAGAGCCAGAAGTGTAAAAGATTTTAGTCTCTTAGACTGTATCTTATTTGTTGGCCAAATCAATCTCTGATTCTGAATATGAGAGAATGGTTAACTCTTTAGGACTCATTGCATCTGCTAATTTGGGAACCAACTGGTGGCATCTTAGTCCCAAGGCATGAAACTTGGGGCACAAACTCCAAAAAGGGGCCAACTTAAGGTGCATTTGGAAAGAGAGTCCCAAGAACTTTGAAGGACAAAGACACGCTAAGTGGTATCTTATTTTGAGTCCAAAAATCAAGGACACACAACCAAAATCATTAAATTACCATTTATCCTTTGATGTTTGTTGGGATTAGCCATAAAAATATATAATTTATTGGGCTTGTGGATACAAAATAGGACCAATTAAGAAATAAATAAGGATAAACAAAGAAATTTGGACCCAAACAAGTGTGAAAATGCAAGGGTATGCATTTCCTACACTACAGTCTTTATGTCCATTACTCTATTTGTACCTACATTCTTCTATATATCATAAACCTTAATCTTTTCTCTTGTCTTATGTTTTCCTTTTTGGGATGATGCAAAGTGTCAAGACATTTAGGTCTCTTCCGTGTTGACCCAAAAGCTTTCCTTTGTTTTCAATCTCTACGTGTCATTCTTTCAGTTCTATGAGTATTTGGGGAATGATCACGTTTTTGAGCCCTATAATAACATTGTAGCAAAGACATACAGTGACCCAAAATCTGTAGATCCCTTGTGTGTTATTTTGGGATTTTATTTGGTGGAAACCCCTTTTCATGACACAACTTCATTTGAAAACATATTCTTGACATAGGGCTTTCCAAATAAGCTCTCATGTCTTCTTTATTGTTTAGAATTTACAATTTTCTACTTTAAAGTAATTTCTTATACCATGGTGTTTAGTAATTTCCTTAAACTGGGGACATACATTGGTATTATATCATTTTGACATTTTTTACTATATATTATGTTTCATAGTACAGTATTCTTGCTTCATGCAATGTGTATTCTTCTTGATGGTGTCCTTAGGTTTAATATTCTCCAAGATGGTGGCCTTTAGGAGCATATGACATTCCTCTTAGTGGTGATGCTACAAATTGCATTCCCTAAGTTGTGGATTTTTAATCCTCGACTAGTCCTTTCTTGGAGACATTAAGCACAATGTTCCCTAAGAGGAGACCTTTCATGAACTAAAAAAAACCATTTTGAATATACTATTTGCATTTGGTTCATGCGTGCTTAGCATAACATAGCTTTCTATCCTTGTGAAGCTCAAAGTTAAAACCCTTTTCATGGCCATCAAGCATAACACACCTTGCATTCCAGTGGGGCCATGTTGGTTCATAAGTTCTTACCATAACACAACTTTCTAGCTTTATGAAGATCTAAGTTCATATTGTGTGGCACCTTACCAAATTTATCAAGAGGTATAACTTTGGTATGGTTAGTTCAATGGGAGCGTAATAAGACTCTCTCATTGGCCACTTTTTGAGGGCTCGCCTAGTGGACAATAGATTTCACTAGCCTGTGTGAGCATGTACTATTTTTTGCATAGTAGACAACAGGTTTCACTAGACCATTGTAAGCATGTATTATTGTTTGCATAGTAGACAAAATGTTTAACTTGTAAATGTTTTTGGAAAAACAACTAAGGCTTGATCCACATTGAGTTGGAAAAATAGTCAAGGCTTGATCCACCCCTTTCTTTTCTCTTTCTTTCTTTAAGTCTTTGACATTGTATGTTTGTGTATCTAGTTTTTTTTCTTCATATCATACACCTTATATGAGTTCCTTTGTACATATGTTGGTTTTAAATGGGATTTTTATCTTGGGGGCTTGACCACCTCTTTTATTTTTTTCATCCTATCTCACTAAAATTTTTACACTTGGACACCCTCTTGGTGCATATTTTTCTACTTTACTATGAGTTTCATGCAAGGTCATCCTCTCACTAAAGTAGGGGCTAAATATAATATAGAAAAATGTAGTTTACATTTTCACTTTTTTGGGGCCCTCTTAATTAAATTGGACTTTGGTATGCCTTAATAAGCCCTATTTTACATCTACAAGACTAAAAATTTACATTTTCTAAAGGGGAAACCCAACAATAATTAATTCCAACATGTATGTATGTATATATATATGTGTGTGTGTGTGTGTGTGTGTGTGTGTGTGTGTGTGTGTGTATGTATATATAAAGATAGACTTATAGAAATGTATTCACCAGCACCCTATCAAAAATTGAAACAATACAACATCTTCTACACCACCTTATCGAAAATAGAACAATATAGCCTAGCTTAGAGATCAATAATCAAGGGTTCGTAATGCAATCAAATGTCAACTATATAACATCAACTATTTCAATCCAATGCAACCATAAGCACAAAAAAAAGCCATAAATCAAACAATATTGGTTTAAACAGTGATCAAGATATATACATATACGTACATACATACATACATACATACATACATACATACATACATACATATATACATACATACATACATACATATATATATATATATGTATATATGTATATATTTGATGTTCCTTTATTTCCAAACAAAAAATTCCTAGATATGTGTGCACTGCATAATGGTGGATTGTATTTTTATGTGGGTGTACAAAAATAAGTACAATCAACATTGATATGCATATTATCATATACATCAAGTATAATAGAAAGAAAGACCCATGTTTCATCTCATACTTTACATACAAGCTGCCAATCTAACAAATCCTTATTAAGGCCTAGACAAATAAGAAGCATATCTAACCGCACAAGAAAATAGCTAAGAATGCATTATCAAGGAAAACATGAACTGATTTATTACTTTTCAACCATTGGCACCACACATAAACCATAAGTCAAATAATTTCTTCAAGGCCACAGAAGAAAAATCAACAATTGCCTATGAAAAATAGCATATAGTGTTTTATTACTTCAATAGTATTCAATGTTGCACCTTTGAGCCATCCTACTTTCCAATAATTGACTACTAGACATATTATTATAAGCAATTTTGAAGGATTTGTGAAAAGAACCAAGTTAGGGTTTCTAGTTTGCAAAGTTTGTTTGAGTGAAATTGAATTGACAACTTCCACCCTGCTCTACATCAAATGGGTATCAAAGCATAGGTTTTGATCAACAAAAGGAAAAAGGTGAAGATTGAAGGAAACAAAGATGCCTCCTAAAAATAATCCAATGACCAAAGAAGTGAGAGAGTTGAAAGAAAAGCATGCTAGGGAGTTGAGACAAGTAAAGGACTCTCAAGAAGTTGTCCTAGCCAGACTTGTAGTACTAGAGTCCAATAAAAAGAGAGGTGTGGTCATTGGAGACCAAAGTGATGAAGAGGAAGAGGAAGAGGGTGAGAATGAAAAATATCAAGGAGTCCAAGGTGATGATGAATTGGACCCTAATGAGTTGAGAATGGATAAGTTGTTGAAGGTTGTCAAGGGAGATACTCCTGGGGTGAAGATGGAATTTCCAATGTATGGTGGGAAGATGGATAGTGAAGAGGTGCTAGATTGGGTTGATGCACTAGATAACTATTTTGAGTATAAGGAGGTAGCAAATAATCAAAAGGTGAGATTTGCTAAAAAAAATTGAAAGGCCCTACCCTAACTTGGTGGAATTATGTGCAAGAATAGAGAGTGAAGAAGGGAAAATAAAAGATCAATTCATGGGATAGGATGGTGTCTAGAGTCAAGGGACAATTTCTTCCTGGTGACTATGCAATTTAGAAATTTAGAAAGATCCAAAATCTCAAACAAAAGGAGATGGATGTCATGGCTTACACAAAAGAGTTTCATAAGTTAAGCCTTAGAGTAGGTCATGTTGAGGATGAGGTTAAAAGGTAGCAAGGTACCTAAATCCACTAAGGTTCCAAATACAAGATGAGATGAGTCTTACCACCCCTAGAATAGTGGAAGAGTGTTTTCAATTGGCTGTTTAGGCATAAGAAAAGATAAAAGGAAGACAAGAGAAGCAAGGAAGAGGAAGAAGAAAGAACTTCAGGGGTAGAGGAACCTTTGGAGGAAGAGGAAAATATCAAAAACTACAAGGTGAGACAAGTGGTAATCAAGATCAAGGCTTAGAATCAATCAAACATGACTAGATCTACAAAGAAGACAAAAAGGAGCGAGAATAGCCACAACCCCTTCTAATCAATAATAGCAGTAAAGGCTATCAATTAGCTAAGCGAATGGGATATGGTGGAACAGGTGACCTTGGGATACAAAAACAAGGAAGGTGGGAGCCTATCATAGAGGAATAGAGAGAAAAAAATGGGGCTAGGTTATGATTCAAAAGACATGATCACTCCAAATACGAGACATACCTCTTTCAAGAAATAGGTGCCTTCAACTAGCGTTAAGATATTAGATATATACCATCTTATGGACAATGATTTACCCATTGAATACTTATTCAAGAGCTTTAGCATAAGTATAGACCCTATCTAGATGATCAAAACTATTCCTAATGACTATTATTATTTTGGAACAGACTCCAACAAGTATGAATGGGATTCTCCTCCTTTTGTCACTGAATGTGATTCCTTTATTTCTAGCGACGATAACCTAGAAACACAATGGTAAAATGATGCAAAGGCCATATTAACCATCTCAAAAACATCTGTGAGCTTTGTAAACAATGATAATAGCCTACCTCTCTACTACCCACAATTGATAGATTGGGACTAACAACAACATACACCTATTTTTGATCAATTCCAAAATGATGAAGCAATCAAAGAGTTTAAGGGACTTCAAACTGACATACCAACAAGAGATCATAAAGAAGGGTTCATCATGGAACACAAATAGGATGCATTCTTCGGTGGGGAGATTGTATCTTCTAGTCACAAAAATGAAAAAGATAATATATAAAAATAAAAATGTGATCCCCAAGAGAAAACCACAATGTGGCTCTATTAGATCCTAAAAAGAAGAAAATAAAGGACGTATCCAAAGGTGGAAACCTCACCAAGGCACCCAACCATGGAGGATTCAATCTACCCATATCTAAATATCAAGAAAATTCAACACTCCTAATGGAAGAAGTAGAATCCATCGATGTTGGCACTGTAGAAAACCCAAAGATCACATATCATGCGACAACACTTGATCCTGAAGAGGAAATGAACTTCACAGCATTTATCAATGACAAAAAAGTAAGTTTTGTGTGGACCTATGCAGATATGATTGGACTAGATCTAGCATTAGTGGTACATCATTTAGTCATATTCCCTGGAGAAAAACCTATCAAGTAGAAACTAAGGAAAATGCATCCTCAAATAGCACTGTTGGTGAAGGTAGAACTAAACAAATTACTAGATGTGGGTTTCATTAGACCCATCAATTATTCAGAATGGATATCAAATATAGTGTTGATATATTAGGCAAGTTTGAAAACCACTCTAATGCAATATCTTTCAAGGTCCTTGTAAACAATTTGGCTAACAATTTATCATCAAGGACAAAATCACTACATAAAGTGGTATAAGCATTCGCATGGTTGATAGGGTCTCCTTTACCTCCATATTTCTCAAACCAAGTCATTTCTATCCCTTGTGGCATTCGAGTACGTAAAATTTCTAAGCATAAGGGGTTGCTATGGATGTGATATGTGGGTGGAGCAGTTTGACCTTGGCTAATGGTGGAAGGTTGGTGTTCGTAGATTTAAAGATCATGAATAGTTATGGAATTCGGGATCCCTCTACATTAAACACATTAATCTAAATTACGTGCTACTACCTTTTTAATTTCAATATAAACTACAATTCAATTAAATTTAATTCATTATTAATACATGGATATATGAATTATTTTATTGATGCTTATTAAGGTCATTAGATATCAGATACCATTTTAACCTCTCTTAAGAAAATTGTTGTATCAGTTTTAGTAAATAGGAGTGTGATATTACTATTGTCTTTAGCATTATTATTACATCTTTACTTTCAAAAGAAGAAATAAAATGATCCCTATTATAATGGATTAATTCCAAAAAACTCCAACTTGAAATTTAAACCCCTAATTTGACCTAAGCAATTGACCTTCTTAAAATTTAATATTTAATAATATATATCAATACTTAATGTACAGATCATTACTACCTTCATGTCACATACTTAAGTATCTAGTAATTATTGAATTAGGATAACAAATGGACTAAATCTTGTGGATGATTTTATATTTTAATTTTTTATTTCTAGAGGTTTTATTATTAAAAAGGTTGATAATTATTTATTTATTATTTATATTTTTTTACAACCTTATAAGTTTTATTTTTGTACGACCAAGAGCGGTTATAGGGGAATTTTTTTTGATATTTTCTCACAATGGGAAAAAATATAGCAAATTTAATATCAATTTTCATTTCTCAACCATCTTAGATCCAATGGCTAGGTTTATTGTGTCTCAAGAGGTCATATGTAAAATTTTCTCCACAAAACCCTCATATGAAAGAAAAATCCAACAAACTATTTTGACCCAAATTATTCAAACCCCAAATCTACAATATAGTATAAGATATTATAGGAAATAATATATTGGAGTAATCTATCGAAAATATAGTTGCATCACTTCATGAGATTCAGGATACATATGTTTTTGTATCATAACACTCATAAACCATAAAAATCCATCATACAAATTCTAAAAAATTTGAAAAAAGTCCATACTGGGACTCATTCACCACCTTGGGTGAATCAATCCCTTTGACCCCTGAAACAACATTTTACAAAACTTAGAACTCTATTTTTCAGCTTTTGTTTGGTGCCTTAACCTATATATATCAGTTAGTTGGATTTTAGTAGCATGCATTTTGTTAATAAAACAAGAATAATAGTGAATACATAGTACATAGATGAGGTAAATATAGATAATATTATTTTTATCCACTATGTACAATATATTTACCTAAATTTTGACCATTGATTTTCTAGATACATATATCTATACATCCATTTCTCCAATGAAAATTCTCATATAGATGAGGATATCCAGATCTTCTTAAACAAAACATTTAATCAAATATACAATTTTTCACCTACTCAAATGCATATAAATATGGATATACAATTAGCATTGAATATTTCAAGTGTTTATCTTTTGGATGTAATTTTCTAATAGTTACATTTAACATATCCATCAATTAACCTCTAATTCTCACATTTTTTTTTCAGAATCACCTTCATACCACTTAGTTTCCTCCTCCATTTAGCAATCTTACACAAGTTGTATTGAAGTTTTGTGTATTAGTCACAACTGCCCTCAAAATATAGAACTCATTTCCATTAAAATCACAAATTTATGAAAAATTGTCTTTCAGAAATTTAATATTGATATCATAGAAAATAAATAAACTAAAACCTTACAAATATAAAACTACATTAAACCTACAAAATTCATACTCTACATTTTATAATTATAATTTTTTTATAGCATATAATCATATTTATCCAATTTTGTCAATCCATACATTTTTCATCTTATTATTAATTGATCCTAAACATGTAACGCATTTATCATTCATATTTGATTTAAGTCTCCATTCCAAAACTCAAAAAGACAGAGAAAAGTTTAAATTAACACTAGAATCGGTATCCATTTATCATGTAATAAATGATCTTTCGGATCCCTTATCACAATAGTTTGTAGATGTTCACTACCTATTCACTGCAATTCCACCATGGAACTTGCCTATGTGACTGTGAACATACTCTACCAACCAACATACTCTACAAACAGTATATTCTTGAGTGCCTTCGTTAGCATTGATGTACATAGGAAGACTAATGAAAGATTATGGGTAAAGCCATCATTTACCAAGGGTTACCAATAAATCATATGGTATAAGAGATTTCCCGAGATTCATATTCATCCTTTTCATTGAAAAACTATATTCATTTAGGTGAGTAGCCCAGCCAACCACAAGATTTTCTTCTTCAAACATGTGATTATTTGCTAAGTTACTTTCTTCTAGGGATCTAGAAATTTAAGGCGGAAGAAAAAATTTGAATAAATATTTTACTCAAATATCAATTATATACCAAACTCCTGTAAAGCTTATAGAACCGTATACTGTCTAGAAGTAAGAAATTCACTCAACTCAAATAGTCAATTTCAGGTAGACTGATATGGAACATTGATAATGTGTCATTCCGCAGAAATTGCAACTTATTATATGTGAAGTCCAATAATCAAACCCTACGAACAAATGGTTGCGCCGTCTGAAGAATTTTTTTTCCCGCTACCAAATTCCAAGCTTTAAGTTGTCTCAAAAAAAAAAAAAATCTCAGAAGTGACATGCAATCCACATATTTTTGTTATCAGACCATGACAAATTCACGATCAAGCAAAATTCATCACCAGCAATTCTTATCTGCCATGATCACCGCCATGACAAATTCACCGTCAACTAAAATTCAGCACCAGCAATTCACCACGCTTAATGGGGTTAATTTTCCGCCACGATGAATTGCTGGCGGTGAATTTTACTTGGCAGTGAATTTGTCATGGTGGTGAATTTTCTGTGGATAAATTGCTCATGGTAAATTTGCCTTATGCCCATCAGAATAGATAACTACACTATACCAGGAAATTCCAGTTATTTTATCTTCAAGGCTGAAAGATTGGTAAGAGGGGACCTTAAAGCAAGATGAGTCTGGATTTATACCTGAAAAATTGCCATGTCTTTCGACATCTAATAACATGATATCTATAGAAAACAATGCATGCCTACCGTTTATCAATTCCTTTGCCAGTCATAACCGAATCCATAATTTACGATAAACTCACTGAGTTTAAACTAGCTAGAACAATAGAATAAACAAAATGGAGTGATATAGGAAGCTGCAAAGGGTACACGTAGCAGACCCCATCCAACTAAAACAAGTTTTCTATACCTAGATAGGTAGCGACACAACCAATCTAACCAGACATTATAAAATTCAACAAAATCTCAAAGAACTATCTTATGGCAGTTTCAATTAGAGCACCTCTAAAGTGTTTCAGCTTCTAATAAAGAAAAGAATGCCCGAAATATCATTAATGATAAGAAAGTGTTCGGAGACTCACAGAGTTCCCCCAAACTCTTCAGGAAATAAATCATTATTTCAAGAAATAAATGCTTTGCCTGAAGCAGTTGGGGGAACTCAGAGAGACCAGAACATACATATTAATGAGCTATTTTCTTGGTCTCCGTATATTAGTAAATTAGTAGAAGGGTAGAAGATTTATAGGCCCTTATAAAGATTAGATGCACTGAACTTGGACCGTTTTCTGTGATGCATCCCTATAAACTCTACAAATGTTGATTCAAACACTCTTTTTCAAACCGACCTTTGAATCTTTGTTTTAGTACATATTCCAATTGTGTGACCCAAAACTGTCGGTTGGACGTCCTAAAAGAAATCTTATCTGTTTTGATTAACCTCCAGTAATTTTTAGATATTTTTAAATTACATATTCTAAAAGTATAATTCATAACATTTATCTACATCTGCCTATGGGCAAAAGATCCACTTTACCTTCGTTCTTTGTTGTTCAATGCATACTCTTGTAAATGAGGGATGTTTAATAATTATCATTGTAAGAGTTTGAATATGTGGGTTTTGATCTAATAGAAGTACTTAGTTCTAAGATGTTGGTTTGGGTTTGTTTGTTTCAACATTGAATATAATTTTTAAGAGGTCGTATTATTCAATCTATAGTAGTAGTTCCTAGGAAATCTCTAGGTCCATGTCATCAAACATTAAAACAAAGTGTAACAACATACACATGTATGCATGTGGAAATTGATTTGAGTAATGATGTGCATGCATCTATAGAGTTGATAATGGATAATATGAAATGGATAAAACAATTAGATTATGAAGCTCTCCATTTTAGATGTTGCGCATGTCACGTTTACGGGTATCTTTAGAGAAATTTCCCTAAGAACATGCCAAAGGTATCACACATTTCACTATAAGTGAATTTAACTAATGTCATAGCTAAATGAAAATCAATAGAAGAACTAGCTTCAAATGGGTTTGTTCCTATTAAATTTTAGGTAAGGGAAATTTTATTTGTTGTCAATGAAAAGAAGCCCATAAAATACTTATAGCAATAGGCTTTATATTCATGATAATTTTGATAAAGTGGAAAAATAACTGAAAATGATTGTGTAGAGAGAATTATTTTTGTTAGGATGTGGAGCTTAATTTTTTTATCTAACACAATTACAATTCTAGATACTAAAAAGAAACATATGTTATCTAATTAGTTGGGTTTACCAACTAATAGCAATCATATGCTTGTTGTCATTGTCATGTAGACTTGAGACTTGTAACTGTGTGTGAAATCTCTTTATGATAATCTAAATTCTAGGGTTTCAAAGAAGAATAGAATAAATTTAAACTACTTGCAACACACTGACAACCAAGTCATGCTACTCCAGATGATTTCACTGTCTTCATATAGATTATATCCTAGAAGCTAGAATTGTGGCTGACCACGCTTCTTATATATATATATATATATATATATATATATAGATTCCTAATATCATATTAACTAATATTAATTTATATAAAAGAAAAATATACAAATAATATTAATGTTTTGAGACATTATACAATAAGATATTAATATAAAACCCATTCTAATATGACTTAAAAGGAGATGTTTACTAGATAGTGAATTGTATATATTAATAGGAGAGACTTGAGATAGAGGGAGAGGGAGAGAGGTATGGAGGGAGATACCTAAGAGAAAGGGAGTGAGAGAGAGAGGGAGTGGGAGAGAGGGAGTGGGATATAGAAGAATGGGATAGAGATAGAGGGAGTGAGAGAGATAAGGAGAGGGAGAGAGATAGAGGGAATGAGAGAGAGAAAGAGAGGGAGTGGGAGAGAGATAGAGAGAGTGAGAGAGAGAGCGAGAGAGAGACTTGAGAGAGGCAGAGTGTGTAGCAAATCAAGCCAACACCAATCAAGCTTTAAGCATATTTTATATGACTTTAGTCCTTCAAGGAAGCAATTTTGAGTGGTGAGTTGCAATCCATTGTTGATTCATCCTTCACTCTCTTTCATTGACATTGCTATTGTGGAGGTGGAAAAACCAACACAAGGTTTGACTAACGCAAGCCCCTATATGGAAAAACCCTTATAATCTCTTTGAATGTGCATGTTTTAGATCTGAAGAAGATTGGGAGAAGTTTGAAATTGAATTATTCATTGTTGCATTCAAACCCTATATCTTGACAACATACAACAACTTAGTTATCTCAGCACCCAACGAAGATCTAACAATGAAATAGCTGGAAAGAGAAGGCTCTAATCTAGCTCTAGAATTAGGTAATGTAGTTAAATCCCTATTGAATGGAAACTGAAATCTGTAACAAATTATGAGCATGTTATAATATATTTGACATATAATACACTATTGATATATGATTTGATATAATAACAAAGAATATAAAGGTTTATTATTGATATAAACCCTGAAAAATGGCTCAAATAAACCCACCATGGCTAATTTTTCTAACTACAATTTCCAACTGATTTTCCTAATTTTTCTAACCCTTTCAAATGAGCTTGATTTGACAATAAATAACTCAATGATTATATAATTCCCACCCAAAAAAGATATATGAAACAATAGTCTTTTGAATGCACACAATCATTCCTCAAAGGAAAATTCCGATTTCAACTTCCGTTCGACTCTAATTGACTTTAGTTTGAAACTCTATTCTTCAACTTAAGTCCAGCTGACAATTGCACTTGCCATTTTCTATTTCTTTTTGGTTTCAGTTGACTCTAGTAACACTTGTAGTTTCTATTTTAACTCTGAGTTCACCCTTTTGCACAATGTGAAACATCATCCTTTTCCCAAAAAAAAAGAACTCCAGGCCCGTCATATATTCAGTTTCCTTCCAATTTGATAATCTGTTTAGAATATCTTTCCCTACACATTCTTTTAGTAAATCATCTGTGGTGCGATCCATATCTTTTCCAATGTGAAAAATTACCTATAGAACACAATGGATGAACTAATAAATAAAATTAATTAATTAATAATCAATTTTTGAAATTAATTAATTGTTTTAATTTATTTCAATTAAATTTAAATGAACTTAAATTTCATAATTGAAATAAATAAAACCCCCTTTTAAATTTAATAAAACCCCCTTTTAAATTTAATATTATTTTAAATAAAATAACATTAAAATGATATTCCATGTAGATTTGAAATTATGATGCCCTTTGCATACTGAATCTGAATAGTACTTGTAAAACCCAAAATGTATAGTTAATTAATTCATCCATTCATAAAAATCAATAATTTCATTCAAAATGCAAGAATTAATTAACCCTCAACAATTCATTTCTAAAAACAAAAGAATCCTCTCCAAAAAGCATTCACTTCCTTCAAAATAGGACCATAAGAAATCCCCAAAATAAATTACAAGAAAAACCCACACAATAGCACTTTCAAGTCCGAATCTACAAGTTCAACAATATGTTCTACCAGAATACTATCAACCACATTTTCTTTCATCCTAGGATGATTATATTTGTTTTTAAATTTCCCCTTTCCATCCATTTGAACCTTTATACACCCTTCAAGTGATTAACTCTCAATACTGATTACCTTTTCTTAAAAGATTAAAATTTTCATCAGCCAATTGTATTTTGTGCTTAACTACAAGAATTACATTACGTGAGATAATAGTTCTTCGAGGAATTTTTTCAAGAAACTTGAATGCCTTGTCCTATTCCACATTAATCGTATGTGTGCACCAAAGCAATCAAACTACACCATCTGATAAAATCTAGTCTCTGTTATGCTTTAAAGAATGTCAATGCCTTGTTCTAAGGTTCCCCTTTTGTTCACACACAGGCAAGGATAACACCAACAAAGGCTGTGAGATCTCTTTTGAAACCACATATATTAACAGAAGTTGCAAAATTTTGGATTTACACTTGCCAATTTCCTTTTCTACGCTTCCCACATTTGCACTCTTTTAACCATTTTATTCCATGATAGTTTACGACTTTACAACTGTTAGGTCCCCAAATTTGCACCCTATTTGCTAAGCTTTCAATGAACTTAGCAGATTTGGACTAACATGGGACCGCTTTCAGGTTGTGGGTAACCTATTCGAAAGCAGACCTTTGGGTTATGGGCCACCTTCCCCGTTTGATGTCACCTAACTATCAATATCTGAGATAAGGGTAAGAATTTGCATAAAATAAATGTAATGCTGAAAAAACCTAAGGTGATGCACCAAAACAACCTAGACCTGTTAATAGCCTTACACATTCACATTAATATCTCAAATATCGACTCATACAAATCACTTTCCAATGCATTTCACATCAATAATTTATAAGGAGGTTTGTAACAGTGTTTTCAAAAGGAAAAATGAATTTCACAGTCAATAACACCACTAAACAACACAACTTATAACTTGTAAACATACATTTTCTATCAAATGGATGCAAGAAACATGGGACAAGTTTGCAATGAAAGATTATTTTTCATAAAACAAACTGATCAACCATTATTGACATACCATAAAACATGAAGAGAGAAGATAAAAATGCTCCAATATTTTAATTCAAAGTGCTTACTGTATAATAGGTCTGTCTGAGTTACAATAGAACTCCATGAAAAATAACTCCTAGAAAGTAAGCTATCCTCCTGCTGGAAAAAGAAAGAACTCCCTCAAATGATCAAAATCAACATACTTAAGTCAAAACATCAAAACCCCCTCACACAAGTGTTTCTAGAATATTTTGGTCAAATAAAATAGAAAAGGCCCCAAAAGAACCTTCTAGAACTCTCAAAAATGTCCTCCACATGAAGAAAAAATAGGCTAAGTCAATAGTCACCCCAAAAATGTTGCAAAAAATGCCTCCAGCTAGCCTCCCCTTCACCAAAACGAGTCAAAACAACATCCCACACATCTCACACTTCTGCAAGTCATCATTGATCCTCATACAGTACTTGACCACATTCTCCATCATGCAATATGTGTGTTTTTTGAAAACACGTGTCTTTTAAAACATTAAAGATAGTGATCTTGTTAAGTGATTCATAAAACATCACTTAACAAATCACTTTACAATTAAGCACAAATCACAGAACCCCACCATTAAAATGCATTACATTTGCATTTGAAGCAACTAAAAACTGACTTTCAAATCACTTATGTAATATTTCAAAAATTGAAAACCAATAAAACATATAATATCATATCTTAAAGCCCTCAAAAGTTTCCAAGGAATTGACCATCAACTCACCATATTTTTCATTTTACTCACACATGTCATGCACATTGTTTTGTAAAGGAATCATAATCCAAAAACACTTGGCCAATATGGCCAACCTCCAAGTCCCTTCGAAAGCATATTCCAAGCCATGATGTTGGGAAAACACAAGGAATATCACATTTGTTGCATGTCACTCCATATGTGTGTTGAGGACTTAGCATAAGTCAAAATAAGGGAAGAAATCCCTAAGGCATAAAGTGCCTAAGTGATAACATATGATGCGAATTGATGACTTAACAAAGTTTTAAAAAAAAAATGGGAAGAAGTCTTAAGGCATAAAATGCCTAAGGGAGAACACCATATGTTTTGACCCCATTGTATTTGCAAGGGATAAAAATTGCATCGAAATCCAAAGGAGGTCAAACCCCAATCATAACACCCAAATAATGGAAAAACACCATCATTTGGTCACTTTATTAATAGGCAATTTATGGTCTTATAATATGATGTATAGTCCCACATTTTGGGGCTCAATTTTCAGAGCTGAGTTTTGGGACCCAATTTCAGAGCCTGATTCTTAGAGCCAATTTTTGGGACCCATTTTTGGAGCCAATTTTTGGGACCCATTTTTGGAGCCAATTTTCTGAACCCATTTTCAGAGCCAATCTTTGGGACCCATTTTTAGAGCTGATTTTTGGGACCCAGTTTTGGAGCTAATTTTTGGGACCCATTTTTCAAGCCAGTTTTTGGGACCTGATTCAATCCTACTTTTCCGCACCACTGGGAGTTCCTGCACCGCTCACACCCTTTTCCGCACCGCTACGCGAGTCCCTGCAACACTCACACCCAATTTTTGGGCCGATTATTGGGACCCGATTCAATCCCACTTCTCCACATCCCTATGAGTTCCTGCACTGCTCACACCCATTTCTACACCGCTGCAAGTTCTTGCAACACTCACACCCATTTCTGTGTGTGTGCGAGTTCCTGCACCCCTGTTGTAACCTGCCACCATTTCCACACCGGTGTGAGTACCCTGACACCATTTCTGCACCAGTGTGAGTACCCTGCCTCCATTTATGCTCTGGTGCCAGTATTCACCCCCATTTCCGCACCGGTGTGAGTTCCTACACCACTTGCACCCATTTCCACACCGGTGTGAGTGTCCCACCCCCGTTTCTGCAACGGTGCGAGTTCCTACACCACTCAAACACATTTCTACACCACTATGAATTCTTGCACCCTTGTTGTACCCCGACACCACTTTTGCACTAGTGTGAGTACCTCGCCCCCATTTCTGCTCCATTGAGAATACCCTTCCTCCATTTTCAAGGCTCGATTTTCAGATTCAAGTTTCAGGACCTAGTTTTGGAGTCCAATTCTCAGAGTTGATTTTCGGGACCCATTTTCGGAGCCGATTTTTGGAGCCTGATTTTCAGAGCCAATTTTTGGGACCCACTTTCGGAGCTGATCTTTGGGACCCATTTTCAGAGCTGATTTTTGGGACCTATTTTCTGAGCCCTTTTTCTGGACTCGATTCGGTCCCCCTTTTGGGGCTCGATTTTCGGAGCCGAGTTTTGGAACTCAATTTTGGAGCCCAATTTTCAAAGCTGATTTTTGGGACCCATTTTCATAACCGATTTTTGGGACCCATTTCCATATCCCGATTTTCAGAGCCAATTCTCGGGACCCAGTTTTGGTGTCGATTCTTGGGACCCATTTTCTGAGCTAATTTTTGGACCCCATTTTTTACAGCTGATTTTTGGGACTCAATTCAATCCCACTTTTTTGCACCCCTGCGAGTTCCTACACTGGTTGCACCCATTTTTGGGACCCATTTTTGAAGATGATTTTCAGAGCCAATTTTTGGGACCCATTTTCGGAGCCGATCTTTGGGGTCCATTTTCAGATCTGATTTTTGGGACCTATTTTTGGATCCCTTTTTCTGGGACTCGATCTATTCCCACCTTTTGGGGCTTGATTTTCGGAGCTAAGTTTTAGGACTCAATTTTAGAGCATGATTCTCGGAGCCGATTTTTGGGACCCGTTTTCAGAGCTGATTTTTTGGATCCATTTTCGGAGCCCAATTTTTGGAGCCTATTCTTGGGACCCATTTTTGAAGCCGATCTTTGGGACCCATTTTTAGAGCCGATTTTTGGGACCCAATTTTGGTGCTGATTCTTGAGACCCATTTTCCAAGCCGATTTTTGGACCCTGATTTTTAGAGCTAATTTTTGTGACCTAATTCAATCCCACTTTTCTGCACCCCAATAATTTCCCACACCAATCGCACCCATTTTTGGGACCCATTTTCAAAGCCAATCTTTGGGGCCCATTTTCAGAGCCAATTTTTGGGACTTATTTTTGGAGCCCTTTTTTTGGGACTCGTTCTAGTCCCACCTTTTGGGGCTCAATTCTCGGGGCCGAGTTTTGGGACCTTATTCTCAGAGCCAATTTTTGGGACCTATTTTCAGAGCCGATTTTTGGACACCAATTTTTTGGAGCTAATTTTTGGGACCCATTTTCGGAGCCCAATTTTCATAGCTAATTTTTGGGACCCATTTTCAGAGCCAATATTTGGGACCCATTTTTAGAGCTGATATTTGAGACCCATTTTTAGAGCCAATTTTTGGGACCCTGTTTTGGAGTTGACTTTTGTGAAACATTTTCTAAGCCTATTTCTAGACCCCTATTTTCAGACCTAATTTTTGGGACTCGATTCAATCCCACTTTTCCTCACCCCTCGGAGTCCCTGCCCATGGTGCTCCCCTTGGACACTGGAATTGTAACTCCAAAGGAAGGATCTAGTGCATGTCCAAGTTGCCCAAGGTGCCCAAGTTAGCAAGTCATCCCCGGTGCTCCCCTTGGACACTGGAACTGGGACACTAAAGCTAAGATCTAGGGCATTCCAAGTCACCCAATTCGCTAAGTCACCAGGTCACCCAAGTCACGTATGGTGCTCCCCTTAGACACCAAAACTCTAAAGCCAAGATCTGGTGCATGTCCAAGTCGTCCAAGTCATCCAAGTTTCCCAAGTCGCCCCTGGTGCTCCCATTAGACACTGGAACTGGAACTCTAAAGCTAAGATCTAGCGCATGTCCAAGTCAACCCTGGTGCTCCCCTTGGACACCACAATTGGAACTCTAAAGCCAAGATCCTTTGCATGTCCAAGTCGTTAAAGTTGTCGAAGTCACCAAGTTGCCCCCGGAGCTCCCCTTGGACACTGGAACTAGAACTCTTAAGCCAAGATCCAATGCATGTCCAAGTCCTCCAAGTCACGTAGGTTGCCCCTAGTGCTCCCATTAGTCACTGGAACTAAAACTCTGAAGCCAAGTTCTGGTGCATGTCCAAGTTTCCCTTGGTGCTTCCTTTGGACAATGGAACTGGAGCTCCCAAGCCAAGATCTAGTGCATTTCAAAGTCGTCCATGTTGCCCAAGTCACCCCTGGTGGTCCCCTTGGACACTGGAACTGGAACTCCGAAGCCAAGGTCTGGGTCATGCCCAAGTTGTCCAAATCGCCCAAGTCACCATGTTTCCCAAGTTGCCCTTGGTGCTCCCCTTGGACACTGGAACTGGAACTCTGAAGCTAGGATCCATTGCATGTCCAAGTTGTCCAAGTCACCAAGTCGCCCCTAGTGCTCCCCTTGGACACTAGAACTCAAAATTCAAAGCCAAATTCCAGTGCATGTCCAAGTCACCCAAGTCACCCCTGGTGCCCCCCTTGGTCACTTGAATTGGCACTCTGAAGCTAAGATCCAATGCATTTCCAAGTCATCCATGTCACCCCTGGTGCCCCCCTTGGTCACTCTAAATGGAACTCTGAATCCAAGATCCAGTGCATGTCCAAGACGTCTAAGTCACCCCTAGTGCTCCCCTTGGACAATGGAATTGGAACTCCAAATTCAAGATCTAGTGCATGTCTAAGTTATCCAAGTCACCCCTGGTGCTCCCCTTGGACACTGGAACTGGAACTCTGAAGCCAAGGTCTAGTGTATGTCCAAGTTGCCAATTGGTGCTCCCCTTGGACACTCAAATTAGAACTTCGAAGCCAAGATCTAGTGCATGTCCAAGTCGTGCAAGTCACCCCTAGTGCTCCCCTTCAACACTGGAACTAGAACTCTGAAGCTAAGATCCAATGCACTCGCACTGGTGAGTTCACCACCCCCACTTACACACTGGTACAAGATCTTGCACTAGTTGCACTGATGCAAGTACCCCACCACCATTTTTGCGCTGGTGTGAGTTCCTGCACCCCTGAAATTAGACTGCCCTGACGAAACTGGAAGGCCCTCTGTAAGAACATGCATCCCTTATACCCCAATTCAAATCAAACTTGGGAGAGGGAAACCCGAGCCCCACTTAGGCACATGGAACCTCGCTTTGGACTGAGCTTGGGGAAGGGAAACCCCAACCCCACTAAAAAACCATGAACCTCGGTTTGCACCAAACTTTGGGAAGGGTAACCCCAAACCCCACTTAGTCACTTTGGAGTGAACTTGGGGAAGGGAGACCCCAACCCCACGTAGGTTCTGAGAACCCGAATGTGGCCTTGGTGAAGGGAAAACCTCACCCCACTTAGGTACTGAGAACCCCACTTTGAACATGGTGAAAGGAAACCCCAACCCCAACAAGGCATCAGGAACCCCACTTTGGACATGGTGAAGGGAAACCCCAACCCCACTTTGGACTTGGTGAAGGGAAATCCCAACCCCACTTAGTTACCGAGAACCCCACTTCACAATTGGTGAATGGAAACCCCAACCCCACCAAGGCATCGAGAACTTGCCAAGCGTAAACCCCAGGCCCACTTCATACTTGGGAAGGGGAAACCCTGACCCCACTTCAGACTTTTGAATGGATTCCCAAACCACACGCAGGCACCAAGAACCCCACTTCGGACTTGGTGAAGGGAAACCCCAACCCCACCTAGGTATCGGGAACCCCAACCCCGTTTAGGTACCAAAAAAACCACCTCAGACTTGGTGAAGGGGAACCACAACCCCACCAAGGCATTGGGAACCCCACCTCAGACTTGGTGAAAGGAAACCCCAACCCCACCAAGGCATTGGGAACCCCACTTTGGACTTGGTGAAAGGAGACCCCAACCCCACCAAGGCATTGAGAACCCCACTTTGAACTTGGTGAAGGGAAATCCCAACCCCACTTAGGTATTGGGAACCCCACTTTGCACTTGCTGAAAGGAAAATCCAATGCCAACAAGGCATCGAGAACCCCACTTTGGAATTGGAATAGGGGAAACCTCAAAACCCCACTTCAGACCAGACTTGGGGGGATGGAAGCCCTAACCCCATTGAGGCACTAGAAATGTAACCAAGGCAAGGAATTACAAAAGTCCAACCCACCCATAAGCACTTGGAATAATGTAGCCTAATGGGGTGCACACCAGAACCCCACCACCAATTATCACTTAGGAAAATATCTCTTAGATTGGGGTGTCAAAAAACTCCACCTACAATAGAGCCAAAGGTGTTACAAATTGGGGCGACAGAGGGCTAAATCTTAGTGGATCATGGTAGCAAGGCCACTCTTCCACTTACAATAACCCATCACTTATTTAAGTCATCTACAAAAGATTATTCTCGTCGACTGCTTGAAATTGTCATCCAAGGTTGCTCCGACCAGGATGTTGTGCCGATCGAAGATAGCCAATGACACAGGCCCCTGGGGGTGCAAGAGAACCCCTACTATGGGTCACAATGTAGCCGAAGAGAGAGATGTGTCACATCTACCGTGGATTCTGACTTAGAGATGTTCAGTCATAATTCAACACATGGTAGCTTCACGCCACTGGATTTTTAACCAAATGTGATGACCAAATGTGTGAATCAATGGTTCCTCTCGTACTAAGTTGAATTACTATCGCGGCGCGGATCATCAGTAGGGTAAAACTAACCTGTCTCACGACGGTCTAAACCCAGCTCACGTTCCCTATTGGTGGGTGAACAATCCAACACTTGGTGAATTCTGCTTCACAATGATAGGAAGAGCCGACATCAAAGGATCAAAAATCAACATTGCTATAAATGCTTGGCTACCACAAGCCAATTATCACTATGGTAACTTTTATGACACCTCTAGCTTCAAATTCTAAAAGTATAAAGGATCGATAGGCCATGGTTTCACGGTTTGTACTCGTACTAAAAATAAAAATCAAATAAGCTTTTACCCTTTTTTCCAACAAGATTTTTGTTCTCGTTGAGCAGATCTTTGGACACCTACATTATCTTTTAATAGATGTGCTACCCCAGCTAAACTCCCCACCTGACAATGTCTTCCACCCGGATCGGCGTGCCTAGATGCACCTTGAGACCAAAAGAGGGGAATTTCCCCGTCTTTGCCTCACAGAATAAGTAAAATAATGTTAAAATTAGTGGTATTTCACTTGCACCGAATGGCTCCCACTTATTCTACACCTCTCAAGTCATTTCACAAAGTCAAACTAGAGTCAAGCTCAACAGGGTCTTCTTTCCCCGTTGATTCCACCAAGCCCATTCCCTTGGTTATTGTTTCACTAGATAGTAGATAGGGACAGTGGAAATCTCATTAATCCATTCATACGAATCACTAATTAGATGATGAGGCATTTGGATATCTTAAGAGAGTGATAGTTACTCCCGTCGTTTACTCGCACTTGGTTGAATTTCTTCACTTTGACATTCAAAGCACTAGGTAGAAATGACACTGCCTTAGCATCTACAGGGACCACCACAATGCTTTGTTATAATTAAATTGTCCAATTCCCCTTGTCTGTACCAGTTCTGAGTCATTTGTTCACTGCCTAGGAAAAACCCTTACAAAGGAGCATCCTGCGTCTATCGCTTGATCAACATGTGATGGTCCGTCCTCACTGCGGTAGTGGCTCGGGTAGGCTGCCAACAGCCCACAGGTTCAAGGCACAGTCCCTTAGGCCCAACCCTCAGAGCCAATCCTATTCTTGAAGTTATGGATCCATTTTTCCAACTTCCCTTACCTACATTTTTCTATTGACCAAAGGTTGTTCACCTTGGAGACTTGATGCGGTTATAAGTACAACACGCCATTAGTGGCGAATGAGTACTAATATGATTTTAAGTTTTATTTAGAAGAGGTTAATATGTGGCATTTTTATGTGTAGGAAGAATATATTGTGATGCAACATTCGGGTATGGATGGTTCAGGAAAAAATGGATTGCTATTAGTGACATAACCAGATTGGAGAGTACCTTGAGCTAGTGTGAAACACTTCTGGGTGTTTTCCTTGTGAAGCAAATCCTAGGTGTAGGAATTTTTGAATATCTGATAGAGGAAGTTCCTTTATTATAAAGATAAAATCATAAATTTGTTGGTCCAATTGGAGATCCAACCTAACATATTTAATATACAATAGAGAAAGTTCGTACATTCTAAATATAGAATCATAAATCTATTAGCCCAATTTTAGATCCAATTTGAGGTTGTGAAGCTCCAACAAAAGAAGGGCCTACATTCTAAAGATAAAATTTGAGGTCCAATTGTAAGGATTTGTCTTTTTAATTATACTTTCTGAAATTTGGCTTGATACAAATTGTTACTTTAGAATTATGGTGTTTCTTTTCTTCTAATGTTTTCAACCCTCATTTCAAGGAAGAGCTCTGAAGATGTTTCCTTCAGATTGAGACTACACTTTTTTGCTATAGATTCCATCTAGAAACACCTGAAGCTTAGGTATTGTCATACTCAAGTACAACAGAGTTTGAGGTGAATTGCACTTAGTATTTTATGTTGGTATGGATATGTTCTAGCCTGTAGCTAATTGTTGTAGCATAGCAAATAGGCTAAATAGCTGTTCATATACCATTGTTTGAAATTCTAAATTGCTATACCTTATTCTAGGAGAAAATCACAAGGGGAGTCTATACATAAGACGCCATTGTTTCAAATTCAAAATTGTTGGCTCTTTCGCAATTGTTTGCTTCATTTATTTGATCTAAGATAGCCTGTTGTATAGAAGATTCTCTCAAAATCACAATAAAATCCTTTATTCTAGGATGCCTATTTAGAATCTTTCCCATCATAACAATGAACAAAAGGATTAGTAATTAACCTGAGCTTTGCAAGAGTTTCATCAAATTATACTTTTCCATTCTAAATTTTATACCCAACTTCATCCATGAAGAACCTCCTCAACTTGTAGATCTTTTTGTTAGCCATATCTTTACTAGGTGTCGAGGATATCTTTGATTTTTTACCCAAGAAACAATTGACAAAATTTGGCCTTACCAAATTTTTTCAATTGATCTGGTAAGGCTGAATTTTTTCAATTGGTGGTTAGGTAAAAACTTGAAGCTATCCTCAACACTTGGTAAAGTTATGGCTAACAACAGGATCTACAAGAGGAGGAATTTCTTCATAGATGAAATTGGGAATAAAATTCAAAATGGAAAAGAGATTGGAAAAGTAGAATTTGATGAAACTCTTGCAAAGTTCAGGTTAGTGATTGATTCTTTTGTTCATTGTTATGATGGGAAATATTTTGAATACTCATCCTAGAATGAAGGATTTTACTATGATTTTGAGAGAATCTTCTAGATAGCAGACTATCTTAGATCAAATAAATGTAGAAAATTGTGAAAGAGACAACAATTTTGAATTTGAAACAATGGTGTCTTATGTATAGACTCCCCCTATGATTTTCTCCTAGAATAAGGTATAACAATTTAGAATTTGAAACATGGTATATATAAACAACTATTTAGCCTATTTTTTATGCTACAACAATTAAATATAGGCTACAACATATCCCTATCAGCATAAAATAGCAAGTGCAATTCATCTCAAACTCTATTGTGGTAATTGCTTTGTAAGGAAGTTTACACTCCATGGACATTCTCTTTGCACATCAGTGTTGGTTATTATCTGGATCTCCTTTTTGATCAAAAGAACAATGAAGTTCATTGCATAACTCATGACCATTTTCCAGTGCTATGATCCAATGCTCTTTTATTTCTTACTCATTTTGTTCTCAATCACCATGTGCAGATAACTTAGAGGATAAATCTTTGTCACCATTTCATAATAACTTTTATTGTTTTTGGACTAATTGTTATGATTCAATCACTATTTGATAGTGTTCTTCCTTTCTTAGTCCTATAGGACAGAGCACAATTCATAGTTTGCAACTCTCTAACAATGGTAAATAGATACAGTAAAGATATTAAAATTTTTAGAAGTGTATTTTCTTTGAATTACTAAAGCGTATTTATCAATTTTATAATTTAAAATTATTTAAGCTATTTGAATAGCTAAAATTCATATTATAAATCTTTAAATTACTATAGAATTAGGTACTTAAAATGATTACACAGAAGTTGAATGAAAATTAGTAAATTAGTACTAATTTAGTTTTTCCTTTTGCATGTTTACAGGGTTATTTCTTCTAGCATTTGTTAGGCCTATTTTGGATTCTATGGAAACAACAAAGGCAGTTCCACATCCAGGTCTAAAGGAGGTGATCACCCATCCTTCTATGATGAATTTTTTAGGATACACCCAAGAATAGATATAAAAATATCATATTTTTAAACCTTCAAATCTTTGAGATCGTTCCAGATTTGATTTGATTTTTGTACAGTTGGACGGATCTAAAAATTTGTTGCTTGAAAATGATGTAAATGAAAATGTTATTTGTTTAGAATAATCTAAGGGTTTTATTTTTCACTTGCACAATTATTTTTGTCTACCTTAATATGACTGTTAAAATTATCATTTTGTTAATCATAATATTTCATTTTATATTTGTATTTTGTTAGATTGTATTGGATAGTTAATGGTAATTTTAAAAAAATAAAAAATAAATTCAGCATAATATACTTTCCATGTACTTCTTTTCATCACTTGTAAATCTAAATTGTTTTTAGTTTTTGTTATTTTTCATGATCATAAAAAATAGAGATGATTTTAGTCTCTGTGAAATATTTTCATGAATGTTTGAGATCTCTACAAGGTGATAAAAAAGGCCCTAGGGTTTTGTAGGGTTTTGAGTATCCTTATTATTTTGATGGTAATAGTGTCACTAAGTTCTCTCCTTTCCCAAATATAGTCACTTGAGAAACTTCCATGATGATCTTGACTGTAAATTACTTTGTTCTCCCTACCTTCTCACTATAGGTTTGATTCTTCAACTCTACCAACTGCCCTTCCATCTCAATGTATTTTCATGCTCTTCCATCTATCCTCTTATGACTTTATTCTTATGTCTCTAAAATCTATCACTAGGTTTATTATTATTGTTACGTCTTTGAGCGTATATGATTTTCTACTATGAACTATTAGATTATCACACTTTTGATGGAAATTCTACAAGGATGTTTTCTCACTGACTTAACTCTATGTATATTCTCCATTATGCATTGAAAATTCATGGTTTCTAGTTAACTAGGTATTGGTGTAGCCATTTCCATGTTTCTTAGGACTGTCATCCCTATAGGATAGTTTCCTTATACTAGATACCCATCATATTGCCACTTTTTGGCCCATCATGATCCTGCACATACACTTAACTTGGTCAAGACTTCATGAAATTCAATTATTTTGAATCCTATAGTATGTGAAGCATAGAATGTGACACATGTTTTAGATTCAAAAAATGTGATATCATTTGAAAGCGATAGATGTTTTTCAATCAACCTATCAATCATGACTTTAGTTGTAATTCAAATAGAAAATGAATAATAATTATTTATTAAATTGAAAGTAAAGAATAATTTATATTGGTGGAAAGATGAGAATCTCCTTTAAAAACCCTTTTTGTTTCATCAATTTTGCGTATAAAAAAAGTCGCTAGCCACATACCCATTATATCGCCACTTTTTGGCCCATCATGATCTTGCACACGCCCTTCAGCCAGCTAGAACGCTTAATGTGGTGGAACAACTGAAGAAGGTGCCTACCAATGTATCTTTGTGGGATGTCATATCAATTCTCAAACAAAAGACATTGCTTGATGGATTCTTAGGTTGTAACCAGGTATATATAAAGGAACGTGACCAACATAAAAAAATGTTTACCACTAAGTGGGGAATGCTTGCATACTCAAAAATGTTGTTTATACTTTCAAATGTTGGTGTGAATTTTCAACAAGCAATGGATATCGCTTTAAGAGGATTAATTAATCTAATTATACTAATATATCTAGAGGACTTAACTATATTTTCAAAGTCAAAGGATGATCACTTTGTTCATCTAGAAGAGGTTTTCCAAAAATGTCAATAGTTTTGGATTTCCTTGAATCCAAAAAATATGTTTTCAGTGTACCCCAATGTAAACTACATGGTTTTGTAGTTTCCAAGGAGGTAATAGCAATAGACCTTGAAAGGGTGAGATCTATAATGTAGTCACCCCTACTAGTAAATCAGAAGGGATTGTAGTCTCTTCTAGGGAAAACCAGCTTCGTCAGCAGGTTCATTTCTGATTTCATCAGCATTGCGAGACCTATCATGTTGATGCTTAAGAAGAACCTAGTGTTCAAATGGGCCCCTAAAGGAAAAGCAACTTTTGAGTAGATAAATATAACTATCTCTACCACTCTCATGTTGGCTAACCCATATGTTTCTAAAAAAATTATACTCTATGTATATAGTGGTCAACATAGCATAGCTTCAGTACTCACTCAGAAGGATGAGGGAAATAACAGAGAGCATCCTATCACATTTCACTCAAGGACTCTTAAAGGATATGAGGCCAGGTATAATTTTTTTTAGAACCAAGCTTTTTCCATTGTTAAAATCCTAAAGAAGTTTCGACACTTGCTGTCAACAAATAAAATCACTATTCTCGTCTCACACCCCATTGTGTGGGAGTATATCACAAACTTAGGTGAGATAACCAAAAAGAGGGGAAATTAGATCACCAAGATCCTAGAGTATGACATGGACATTAGAACAACCAAGCTGGTTCAGGGAAGAGCCCTATGTGAATTTATTGCATAGGAGTCAAGTTTTGTAGCTAAGAAGAAGGTCTATCAACTCTACTCAGACTAGTTCGATTTTTATGAGTCCTGGGTGGTGGATCAAACATAATATATGAAAAAGGGGGAGTACCCAACTAGCCTTCCATCCCCAAAAGGTGATACTACCAACTGCAATGCACTAGGTATGTATTAATTTAATGTATATTATTCAAGAGAAATTATTATGGTTTCCTACTTTGATGCTTAGATAAGCCATAGGCGAAAAGAGTTATTAATGAATTCCATAGTTGTCTTGAGGGTCAACATTTCTCCACCAATACTATGGCCTTGAAGATATAAAACATTATTTGATGCATTAAATACAATGTATTCATTATTGCCTGAAATTATAAGGAATAGTGGCTTATGTATGTAATGTTTTTATTATAATAATATAATCAAGATATATTGTATTATAATTAAAATCACCTTTCCATAAGAAATACTAAACTTGGAGAGTGGTAATTTATTTAACTATACCATTTGGTGAGTACATTATATAGCATATATGTATTGACCATGAAACTTATAGGACTAATTTTAATAAGAGCATGTATACAAAAAACAATAAATCTTTCCTTTTCAAAGATTCAAAAATATTATAATTTTCTAATTAATGGTTTTGAAAGGAACTTAACCATCCTTTTATAAAATAGAGAAACACTAATTTATAGGTGGAAGGAAGGGCTCCAATTTTGAATTCCAACACTTTGAAAATATTATGCAATGCAAGGGCTCCAATTCAAACTACTATAGATATATTCCACAACCATGGGATTCATTGTTCCCAATAACCATCCTTCAAGGAAACTTTCCTTCACAAAGAAAATTTTGTTTTACAAAATCACAGGCCCATAACTAGGTTACTCATCACCTTCAAACTCCTTAGGAACACTAACTCAACCCAAACAAACAACTAACTAAGACCGCCCTTTCATATTTTGACCATTCCTTCATTGAGACCAAATTCCTAGTAGCCATGCACTTATAAACTGTCAGACATAACTCTTATTACAAACCCTAACTCTAGACTATGAGAGACCTTTAGGACACGCTTTAAGGGGTTTTAAAGCATACCAAAATGTAGTATAAGTTGTTTCATAACATAAACCTTAAATTCTGACTATACCGAGCTCTTGACTAGCCTAATTAGGATTGATTTAAACATGGCTTATTGAATCTCCCACCTCCAAATTCAAATTTTCTTAACCAACACTTTACTCACCCTCAATTAGGTCTACTCTTGCTAATTTTACCATCAAATTCTCATTACATAGGTATGTTTACAAACCTCAATACTCTATTTTACAAGCTAGGGCATCCTGATAATTTCCCAAAGCCACATCTTTAGAACATGCAACTTAGAAATCCCTTAAAACACATGTAAAACACTCTATGCACCAATTTATATTAATATTCCATGGTTAGAATAGCAGAAACACAATTTTTCTTTACCATAGTTTACCCTAGAACAGGGTTTTGACAGTTTCTAGAAAATCAACAATAATTTTCACAAAATGGCATCAAATTTCATCAAACTAACTTTGTAGCGAAGATGATTGAAGCCACTATCACTTACAATCAATATGATGTGAATTCCTACCGATACAAATTCATACAGTGCCTAAGAACAATGATTTTTTGAAGAAAATTGCAAGAAACAATGTATTTCATTATTCCATTTCAAAACTACAATCACCCACGCCTTTCCAAACATTCACAAGTCATTTTAAAGGAATTACAAACATGACCATTCAGTTTCTAACTGATTACCAATGAAGGAAACCAACTTGTCTCTTCATCTTCCCCACTTTACACTTCTTTTTGCAATTTCACATTTTCTTGCATTGTTACAACTTTTTGGTGATTTTGCAAAACTTGACATTTGAAAAAAAAAATGAATCCCACTATGTCCTAAATTACATTGACCATTTCCATAATGACCTTATTTAATGGAAAAATGACTCAACATCCTCTAGACTCTACCAAAGGACCCTATTTACACAATTTGAGCTTTGGGTGCCCCTGCACCATACAACCAACCTTGAAATTTTTTCAAGTCTCTTGGAAACTATTTGCAACTTGCCCTCCCCTGAAAGCTTCATCTTCACCTTTGGCTTTAGTTGGTCTATGCCAACTTGTTTCCATTTTGTCTTACCTCCTAGAATCTACTTCTTTATGCCCTGATGTGTTTCAATGTCCCTTTGTCCCTCTTCTATCTATTGTATCTTGACCTTTAGTTTGTCTCCAATCCAAAGCATCATCACAATAAAGAAATGATACATTGTTTCTACCACAGTACAATCATGTTTCTTCAACTCATTATAAGTCTTCAAGATCAATTCATCCTTGATCTTCTCTTTATCCAATCTTGACACCAACTCAATATATTTTCCCTCTGAGATTAGGTCCCTTATCTTTTTTGCATCTTCATGTTTGGGAATGGTTTCATGAATTCTTCTTCCATATCTTCAAATTCTTCATCTTCCTCTATTATCTTCTTTTTTCCTCCTCCTTTGAACTATCTTTTTAATGGGCCATACAAATTTATTCTTCACTGTCAAATGCCAGATTTGTGCTTTTCTTGGCAACTACTCCATCTCCATTTGGAACAACAATTCTAATCTTTCTATAGCTTGCTTCAGTTCTGCCAGCTCTTTCTCTATTTGTCTCATCTCTTTTCTCTTCCTCTCTTTTTTTGCTTTCTTTTGTGAACCTGCTACCTGCAAGTGCCTCATCAAAAAATCCATATTCTCTTTACTCAAGAAAATCACTCCTTGCTTCCTCTTCACTTTGCCTCACCTAGGTTTCTCCTCTTTCCTCTACCTAGTCTCTTGGCCATCAGATTCTCTCTTCAACCTGCACAAACAGAAAAACACAAACAAACTCCAAACTCTCTCTAGCCCAGACCTTCTAAGCTTTGATACCAAACTAATGCAATGCAGAGGATTGAATTCAAACTACTGTAGATACATTCCACAAACATGGGATTCATTCTTCCGAATAACCATCCTTCAAGGAAACTTTCCTTCACAAATAAACTTTTGTTTTACAACCAAATGATGAAATTAATGAAATGAAGCATCAAATACAAGATATGAAAATAATATCACCTTGGATGATGTCTTGTGAAGAAAATCTACAATCTACCATGGAGTGGCCATGAAGAATGTAGACCTTGGATCCTTGGACATGATGTGAACAATGGTTGAAAATAGATCTTGAATGCTACATCCACAATCTTGGCTCAACAACATGAATGGATGCACTAAACCCTTGACATGATGATTGAATCTTGATGATGTCTCCAAATACTTAATGAATTGCTCTTGAATACATAAACTTACCTTAGGATTGAATACTTGAATACTTGTTATGAAAAATGATAGGAGGAACCTTGTATTTATACTTATCCATGCTTAATATACTAAAATTACACCACACCAAACTGACATACGAAATCATTAATTAAAGGAGGCTAAATCCTACTAGAATTTGAAATTAAATTATGAAAATAAGCCAAGGAGGAATAAGATTCCCTAGGTGGAATCTTAGTCCCAAGACTCAAATCTAGGGGCATAGACTCTAAAAAGAGACCTTTTCAAGTATTGTATAGGAGAAAATTTGCACCCCTTACACAAATTCCCCTTTTGTACATCCTCACCTTTGAAAACAAAATTTGAAGGAAAAATTACACACCAACAAGCTACCTACCTTCCACTTGGCATCTGTCTTTTGTGTCGGTAGAATAATATTTTCCAAGGATGCCTATGTAGTGCATAGATGTATCCATGTGGTGTGCTTACATCCTTGATAGATTCTTATGTCTGAAGTTGGAAGAGGCATTACACTTCCTATTGGGAATGATTTGTAATATCCCTCTTAGACCAATTGACCCTGAACATGGTAGATTCTTCCCTCTTCTTCCTTCAAATTCATTCATTCTCATTCCATTCCATCTCTTCAGAAGCTCTAGCAATTTCAGTCTTATTCTCAAGCACTTTACAACATTCTCTTCACTCTCAACAACACTTCAGCATTCCATTACGTTACAAACAACACTCCATCAACTCCGTAAAGCAAGTGTGAAGCAATCCATTGCAGCGTGGGCTTGAGGTTTTGTGAAATCTCCCTTCATCATGGTCGAGGAACTTGTGGTAATTGTTCAAATCCTCTTTTCTCCTCCATTGGCTATTGAGCTCTTGGTGGAGGTGGTAATATTTCACTCCTCTCCTTTGTGATTTGATTGAGTAGCTCTTTACTATTTTGTAGTTTTATTTGCATTCCTTCCTTCTTTACTTCTTTATCATACATTTCTCTATCATTGATATTTGGCTTTCTGTGGACGTGGAAACACCAAAATGGGGGTCTAATTGAGGAAAGCCCCTATACAATCCCAACAATATTCCCCTCTCTTCTGTGTAGGATAACATGATTTTTGGAGCTAGCTAGTGAATTGGTGTCTTGGTGAGATCAACAACTTTTAACAATTGGAACTCACACAAATCCACCAAATCACGAAATCCTTAGTTGTGCCAATTTAGGCTAGTTTCTAGGAGGGTTTATTGAAACTACAGCCTAAACACCTTTTTTCACCCTATTAACACTTCAAACATTTCACAATAAGTCTTCCCATGCTTAATAAACCATTCCCCAACCTTAAACAATGCAATTTTGTAAAACTACAGCTTCTAGCCATCTATTTTTAGCCAAAAACTCATGAAAATCAATTAGGGCAGCATCAAAATGTATCCAAAAATCCCTACTCCCTACTAAAAAATCCTACTCCAACATCTAAACCTACCAAAATGGTACCCATTCCACCACTTTATAACCTAATCTACCAATGGAATGGGTGTTTAAAGAATTTGGTTTACCTTCAAACCCTCAAACAGGGTATAACAAACCCATTACCAAAAAAGTGCTTATAAAATGTTTAAATCTTTATGAAATTCAGTCAAATAAAATCCAACATGAAGTTAGCTCATACAACCATCAAAACCAATGCACATTGGATCAAGAATTAACTTTATAGGTCCGTACAATGGTCTGGAGCAGCAAATTTTACTGGGAAAACACAAAAAAATGGAGTTTTTTATTGCTTCCTTTAATCAAATCTTCAACAACAACCTTCCCTTGAGTTTATCAAGAATTTTTAAACTTATCCCTCCTAAAAAAAACTACCAAAACCAACTCAAACTAACACTTGAACTCCCATGACCATTGGGCTTCCAATTTTGCATATGACAACTTTTGACAATATTTCAAAATATGACCATATGAACTATAAACCAACCAAATGACTCAAGTTATGTTTTGAATGGTCTATTATGACCTTATTTCATGAAAAAATACTAAAACACACCAAAATTTTACATAAGACCCTATTTACACAAAATGACTAACATGGTGCCCCTACACCAATGATGCAAGAATATCCTTGATATAATGCTTGAATTTTGATGATGGATCCAAATACTTGAAGAATTGTTCTTGAATACACTCTTGATCAAAAAATTGTATGAACACTTGAATGCTTAGATTTTAGGATGAAAATGAATTAAAAGAACCTTGTATTTATACTTATTGATGCTTAATATGTTGAAATTACAATACAATAAGCTGACATATAAAATCATTAATTAAAGCAGGCTAAATACCGCCAAAATTTGAAATTAAATCCTCAAAATAACCTAAGGGGGGCTAAGACACCCTAGGTGATGTTGGCAACTTAAAATTTTCAAAATTTGAAGTGCCCAAATTGAAAAATTTGCCTCTACACACTGAAAAGTGCACCTACAAAATTTTCCTAAGTGACCTACTTTGGAGGGTCATAATTTAGTGCTAGTTAATTTTCTGCCAAAATCCTTGGTGGAAACATTTACTTGACATATTTGAACATGAATGTCAGTTTTCATCTTCCCATAATCAGTTTTGATATGTTTTTGAAAAGCGAAGATGGAGGGTTCTGACACTACTTTGTTGTTTGCATACTTTCAACCCTGCAAAGTAGCCTCCTATTTGAGTTGATATTTTGCATCTCGATGATCGTCATGTAAAATGAATTGTTTCTCTCCATTCTCCATACATTAATGTACTCCCTGGTCTGATTTCAAAGCCTTGTGATTTAATTTGCTATTTTTTTCTGGCCAAAAGCAAATGCAGTTTGCTCTATTTTCACACTTGCATTTTTAGAATGTTTTAAGGTCAAGTTTGACCCTCAATATCTTTTGAAGAATGATGATTCAGGGAAAGACTTCTTTCACACATACTCTATGTACCCAAATGACCTAGTGTGTCCTGTTGTAGTTCCCTAGGAGATGATTTGATATTTTTCCAAAGTCGCAACTTGGTGAGTTTTAATTAGATTTGCACAAGAACAATTGCAGAAAAGTCTGAGTGATCCACTTTGTTCATTAATATCTTGCACCTAAAGATATTTTTTCCAAATACATTTGTTGCATTAAATTCTTGGGTGAATTTACTACATGCCTCCTCAGTTTCAGGGTCTCAAGATAAGTTTTGATGGGTTATTTAATCATTTTCTGATCGTGACAGGGCCAAAAATGGTGTTCCAGAAACTGTCAAATTTTGCAAATATATTGACAACCCATTTCTTGTTTTGGTTTAAAACATCTAAAAATCCATTTTTATCAAAAATTAGAGGTCATACGATGTGTTATTTTAAAGCATTTTAGGTGTGGTAAACATATTCTGAGGGCAAGTTTGCAAAGGAGGTACTTGAATTTTATGGGCTAGGAATAATTTGAGGAAATAGGTTTTCTCTAAATAATTGATAATTTCCCTATGTAAATTTTCATGGCTCTGGGCATCTCGGTTTTCCCACAGTGAGGCTTGTTAAATATTTGCAAATATTTGCTTCCCGCATGGAGGTGCTGCAGTTAGTAGAGCTTGCGAAGGAGTGTAGAAGGAAAAATAAAAGTATGTGGAGAGGTTATTTAAGCATTTTAATAATTTATCAACACTTTATCACTTTTCAAATATTAAAATTTGTAAAATGTTTTATTTGCCCGCTTGCCTATTCATTATTTCTTGCCATGAGAAGAGGAGTGCGGGGAAGTAGGGAGAATGTTGGGAGCAGTATTTGGAGGAAGTTATGACCTGAAATTTCTATTGCAATGTATATTGGTGTGTTTCCTTCCCCTTGGAGGTTCTTATGAGGTATCTTGGGCAGTTTCAGGCAGGAATTGGAGCAGATGACAAAATGAATCACGTTTTTGTGTTTTAGGTAGATTTTGGCACTCGCTTGCAAGCTGAAAACCATTGTTGTAGCCTCCAAAAAGATGCCCCAAGCTTTAATAATGTCTTGGATGAATTTTAAAATAGTTTCTAATGTCTTTAAGTATTTGGTAATGGCAAATACCACACAGATTCACAAAAAATGAGCCAGTGTTTCACCATTTCTGACCAGTTTGCACTCATAGAGAAAATGTATCAAGATTGTTTAAGGGAGATGAACCACCATGGCCAAGAAAATGAAATTGAAATTAGAATTACAATGAACAGAGTACTTGAGATCAATGACTAAGCAAAGAAAGAGAAACATAGATTAATCTAAGCCCTAGCCCGCTAGCCTGTTAAAATAAAATATTTTTTCTTCAATGCTATGGGGGCGAGAGGATAGAAGACCATCAAATTAATGTTTTAAATGTTGAATTTTTATTTTTTTTGGAGAAATGAGGTTTTCTTGCCAACCCGTAATCTTAAAATATTGTCATATAAATAGCAGTGGGTAAGTGGGTATTGAGGGAGATTTCAATGTGGGCCCGTCAAATTTTTTTAAGGGGCATAAAATTTATGTGTAAAGAGAAAATTAAGGGGTGAAATACAATGCTCGATTAAAATATAAAAATCAATCAAAATATTCACCACTCCAAATAAATTTAAAAAATGCAAAGTTAAGGTGAGAGGAGGGACTTGGTTAAAATTTGTTTGCCCGACAATGTATTAATTGTAGAGGAATATATTTTAACAAAGTGAAGGTGAATAGGGAATGGGTAAAATTTATCTTAAATCCTCCATTATAAAGTTAGAGAAATTTATTTGATGGGGAGTTGAGTGAAAAATGCAGCCAAGATAAAAAAGTAAAGAATATAAAGACTTGCATGGGAAAAAAATTTCTTGGATCAGAGAAGTTTTTGACAGAGAGCACCATTTTCACACAACAGGTCAAAAATGAACAAAGAGGTGAAATCTTTTTGCAAGGAAAAGTTATTTTTCAACTAAACAACAAAGAGGAATGATGACTCTTCAAGGAGGAAATTATTTTTTCTGTTGAAGAGCAGAAAATGCATGAAGCATGAATTAGAGTACATATTAGGGCTTTCTCTCAAGGTGGTGGGTATTTATTTGTCAATGATCCAGAGTTTTCCAAAATTCTTCTTTTGATGTGAATTTAGGGTTTCTTTCTCATTAAGTGCAAAATTTATGGTTCATTGTAAGGAGTTAGCTATTTTGTAATTAGTCACAGAGAATACTATAATAGGAATATAGAACATTTCAAGGTTTAACAGAGCCAAAAGTGTAGAAGATTTTAGTCTTTTAGACTATATCTTGTTCGTTTGCCAAATCAATCTTTGATTTTGAATATGAGAGAGTGGTTACTCTTTAGGACTCATTGCATCTATTGATTTGGGAACCAACATGTGGCGTCTTAGTCCCATGGCATGAAACTCAGGCCACAAACTCCAAAAAGGGTCCAACTTAAGGTGCATTTGAAAAGAGGGTCCCAAGACCTTTGGAGGACAAAGACCCCCTAGGTGGTATCTTAGTCTGAATCCAAAAATCAAGGAAACACAACCAAAATCATTAAATTACAATTTATCCTTTGATGTTTGTCGAGATTAGCCATAAAAAGATACATTTTATTGGGCTTGTGGATACAAAATAGGACCAATTAAGAAATAAATAAGGATAAACATAGAAAGGCGGGCCCAAAAAAGTGTGAAAATACAACCATATGCATTTCCTACACTACAATCTTTATGTTCATTACTCTATTTGTACCTACATTCTTCTATATATCATAAACCTTTATCTTTTCTCTTGTCTTATATTTTCCTTTTGGAGATGATGCAGAGCATCAAGACATTTAGGTCTCTTCCATGTTGACAATTTTTTTTTTCTTTGTTTTCACTCTTTATGTGTCATTCTTTCAATTCTACGAGTATTTGGGGAATGATCATGTTTTTGAGCCCTATAATAACATTGTAGCAAAGACATACGCTGACCCAAAATCTGTCGATCCCTTGTGTGTTATTTTGGGATTTTATTTGGGGGTAACCCCTTTTCATGACACAACTTCATTTGAAAACATATTCTTGACGTAGGGCTTTCCAAATAAGCTCTCATGTCTTCTTTATTGTTTAGAATTTACAATTTTCTACTTTAAAGTAATTTCATACAACATGGTATTTAGTAATTTCTTTAAACTAGGGGCATACATTGGTATTATCATTTTGACATTTTTTACTGTATATTATGTTTCATAGTGCAGTATTTGTACTTCATGAATGTGTCTTCTTCTTGATGGTGTCCTTGGGTTTAATATTCTCCAAGATTGCAACCTTTAGGAGCATATGGCATTCCTCTTAATGGTGATGCTAAAAATTGCATTCCCTAAGTTGTGAATTTTTTTTATCTTTGAATAGTCCTTTCTTGGAGACATTAGCTACAATCTTCTATAAGAGGAGACCTTTCATGAACTAAAAAAAACCACTTTGAATATACTATTTGCATTTGGTTCATGTGTTCTTAGCATAACAATAGCTTGCTATCCTCGTGAAGCTCATAGTTAAAACCCTTTTCATGGCCATCAAGCATAACACACCTTACATTTCAGTGGGGCCATGTTTGTTCATAAGTTCTTAGCATAACACAACTTGTTGTCCTTATGAATATCTAAGTTCATATTGTGTGGCACCTTATCAAAGTTATCAGGAGGCATAACTTTGGTATGGTTAGTTCAATGGGAGCCTAATAAGACTCTCTCATTGGCCACCTTTTTGGGGCTCACCTAGTGGACAATAGATTTGACTAGCCCATGTGAGCATGTATTATTGTTTGCATTGTAGACAACAGGTTTCACTAGAGCATTGTGAGAAGGTATTATTGTTTTCATAGTAGACAACATGTGTAACTTGTAAATATTTTTGGACAAACAATTAAGGCTTGATCCAAATTGAGTTGGAAAAATAGTCAAGGCTTGATCCACCCCTTTCTTTTTCTCTTAGGTATGTGCAGGATCATGATGGGCCAAAAAGTGGCAATATGATGGGTATGTGGCTGACAACTTTTTTCTTACAAAAAATTGATGAAACAAAAAGGGTTTTTAAAGGAGATTCTTAGCTTTCCACCAATAGAAATTATACTTTACTTTGAATTTAATAAGTAATTATTATTCATTTTCTATTCAAATTATGACTAAAGTCCTAATTGATAGGTTGATTGAAAAAAAAAAGCTTTCAAATAGTATCACATTTTTTGAATCCAAAACATGCATCACATTCCATGCTTCACATACAATAGGATTAAAAAAAGAAAAATTAAATTTCATGAAGTTTTAACTAAGTTAAGGTGGTCACATATGAGTCTTTTATATTTTTCAAAGTTGTAATAAAAAATCATAATTAATTATTTACTTGGAGAAAAAATACAAAAAATTATGCATCACATTGGGACATGAGTCCTCTACTTATATCTAAAATCTTATAAAGAAAATAATATCATTTTATTGTGGTTAGGGTGGTCATACAAACACGTACTTCTTATTTTTTCCCTGAAATTTAACTACTACTGCTTTGAAATTTCAAATTTTCACCAAAAAGATTTTTTTTTAAACAAACCTAGTAGTTTAGAAACTACATTCAATTTGATACAGATTCTATTCTTACATATTTTTGAAATAATATAGATAACTTATTCAAATTTTTACGTTAATTATTCCTAACTCTGATTTTTCTGAAGTTTTTGCCACTTAAGGGCTTGTTTTTTCCATGATGATCCTACACATACCCTCTTTCTTTCTTTAAGTCTTTGACATTGTATGTTTGTGTATCTAGTCTTGCTGCTTCATATCATACACCTTGTGTGAGTTTCTTTGTACTTATGTTGTTTTGAAATGGTATTTTTAGCTTGGGGGCTTGACCACCTCTTTGATCTTTTTCATCCTACCTCACTAACATTTTTACACTTGGACACCCTTGTGGTGCATATTTTTCTACTTCACTATGAGTTTCATGCAAGGTCATCCTCTCACTAAAGTGGGGGCTAAATATAATATAGAAAAATGTAGTGTACATTTTCACTTTTTTGGGGCCCTCAAGTAATTAAATTGGACTTTGTTATGCTTTAATAAGCCCTATTTTACATCTACAAGCCTAAAAATTTACATTTTCCAAAGGAGAAACCCAACAATGATTAATTCGAACATATAATATTTTACCTTGAGCAATGTGTGTTCCAGGAATAGGGACCTAGGACCGGTCCACCCTTGGCCTTTGAACCTAAATTTAAATTATGTTTTTGGTAGTATTTTAATGTCTCTAAATTCAAATTTTGATGTCGGCTTGTAATGTTTTATTTTCAGGAAATTAAGGATACATGTCTATAAGTACAGGGTTATTTCATCAATTCAAATCATAGAGATATCCAAGCTCTAAAGTTTAAGATATTTCAAGTGCAAGTTTACAAGAGCAAAGATTATGATCAAGGGAATTCAGGAGAAGATTTACCAATGATTTATTGTAGACCTCAAGATTTCAAGCATCATGTCAAGGCCTTAAGCATCATGCATGTTTTTGGAGCTAACATTGTGATGTAGGTTTCAAAAATTCAAGTCAACCATTCAAAGTATCAATTCAAGCATCACGATCTAAATCCACTAAAGCCATTTCATGCAAGATAGAGATTAGTATTGCAAACTTCCAAAGGTTTATTCAAGGGTTTGGTGAGTTTCAAAATAGCTTTGTCCATTCATCATTCCTTTCACATTTCATTATTTTAATTCAAGGTTTAATTACCCAAATAGGGTTTGACCAAGGAAAACCCCCATTCACCAAAAGCAAAAAAGCAATTCTCTTTTGTTTGTGTTGTAGATCTTAGGTGGAAGAAGGATTGAAGATCTCTTGGAGAGCAAGATCAAAAAAGTTATCAAAGTTTTCATCAATTCACAGAAACTCACCTATGGATCTAATTTCCAACTTTTTGACATTCAAACCCAGATCAAATCGAAGCTAGAGATTGATATAAGAGGTTCTTGAAATTTGGTTGAAAACCTTGAGGAGAAACCCATTCACCCATGGGAAAATGAGTCCTAGTGAACCTCTCAAAACTGCCTTTTGGTGACTGGTACACAAATGTTCTATCCTTCTCATACATGAAAAAAATTATATGTTTTTGTTAGTATTGACCTTTAAATTGATGTTTCAAGTTTGAGTTTGCATAATTGAGTAAATTTTCTATTTTTAGTTTTTCTCCCAAAAGTGTTGTTCAGGTTGATACCCCCATCCTCAAGCATAAGAAAATCAGTAGATTCCCTCATCGAGTTGACTCATCTAAGGGTTCTAAGTCAATTCTTTGTGTGGATCTCATTTCTTAATGAAATAGTGAGAAATAGGTCTACATTTTAAATTGGTGAACCCCATTCTAAACCCCAACCTATTTCCTATCATTTCAAAACCATAATATAACCTATCAAAAATTTGAAACTAGAAACCTTTCAATCTTCTCAAAAATTGAATTAGACCCACATCATTTATTATTCCAAGTTATAACTCCATTAATGGGTTTCAAATCTAGAAAGGTATGAAAAGATAAATTATCTCTCAAAAAAATTGAAGAAGGATCCCACTGGTTAGATCCACCTAGTTTTTCATCAATGTTATGGATAACATTAAAATACCTAGCTGAAATCCAAGGAGAAATAATAAAAGAGAAAACAAATTTAATATGAGAGAAAAGAGTAGAAATAACTTGAAAATCTATAGGAATACTAACATTAGTGATGAATAAGATTCTCCTCGACTTAAAGGAACTAACTACCACCAATATAGAATGTCTATTAGCTATCCAACAAGTAGAAAGCCTTTATGTGTCACAAAAATAAGAAAATCCTCTAACAAAACCTTGCACAAAAATATGTTAGCATCGAACCCTCTTCAAAATATTAAAGGAAAGATAGACTATATCTTCAATAGAAGTTTTTGTTTCTTGAAAGAAAATAAGATCAAGATTATGATCTCAAAAAAGAGCTTGAGTAGTTCTTTGACAAGGGGTACAACTGAAACCCCTAACATTTAAAGAAATCACAATCATTTTTTTCAGTTTTAATAGCGAGATTCTAATGTCATAATAACACTTGTTTCCATAAATGTTTATCTTGTCATTCTTACCTTCTGTTGATCCCATTTTCTCCCAACCTCATAAATTTTCTCTATTCCCCTTTCCTTTAGAAATTTTTTCTGTAGGCCCAAAGAGGGAGGATTTTTTCCTACTGTCATTGAAATTTGAAAATATAGGAGGAACATCTAGCAAAAAATTATCAGCAAGATTGACGAAAATATTCTCTATCAAATATTGGACCACGAGTTGTTATCCCTCTCCACAAGAGTGGGGATGTCAACAACCCATCAAAATATCACACTATAATGATTAATCCTCTCTTTGGGAGCATGGTGGAGCAAGAATCAGTCATTGGGCTGAGAAGGAGGATAAGAGGGTGAAAGGGAAAGCTGTTTTAGACCAAAGCATTCTACTATTGACCATTGCATTACTCTCAAGCATATGGTTGAAAAAGTTTGGGATAAACAGGGGAGTGAGGTCTTTTGTTGTTTTGTTGACTTTAAAAAGGATTTTGACATGGTACCTAGAAACAAACTTTGGGATAGAATGGAACAACTTGGAATTCTAGAAAAATATAGGGTTGTTGTCCATAGAATTTATGATCAAGTGAGGGCTAAAATCATAACAAAGGTAGGTTTTTCCGAGTGCTTCGAGAGTGACATTGGTGTCAAGAAGGGCTTCCCTCTATCCCCCACTTTGTTTGGGTTGTACATAGACAAATTAGAAGAGTGGTTGGACAAGCAGGGAGGTGATGGTGTTCTTTTGGCCACATTTGTGGTCAAGTTACTATTGTATGCGGATGACCTTACTTTAATGGAAAATTCTAAAAATAGTCTTCAAGAACATCTAAATGATTTGGAAGTTTTTTTTCAAGATGTGGGAATGCAAGTCAACATCAGCAAAACCAACGTCATGATTTTTTACGTTGAAAAGGGATAGGAAGCAAATAAATTTTGAGTTTGACGGAAACACTTTGCAAGTGGTGAGTGAATACAAATATTTGGGTCTCAATTTTTGCAAAAATATCAAATGGGAGATTTGTAGGACAAAAAGAATTCAAGGGGGGTGGAAATCTCTTTACTTGCTTCAAAACAGATGTAGATCAGCTGAGTTATGGGATTGGAAAACAAAGAAGAAGTTATTTGGGCTGCTTGTTACGGCTGTGGTTTTATATGGCTATGAAGTTTGGGGTTGTAGCACATCAGTTGTGAAGTGGAAGCAAATAGAAAGACTCCAAAAGAACTTAATCACAAGCAATTTTAAAATAAAAAGTATAGTCCCGTATGAGATTGTTTTGGTTGAAGTAGGTGTCTTCCCAATAGAAATGGCAGTGATAATTCATCTATTAGGCTATTTGCAGATGATAGAGAATATGGGGGAATACCGATGACCCAAAATTGATGTGGAAGAAATATTAACTAGAAGGAAGAGCACGTGGATGAAGCAAAATGTCAAGTGGATTGGAAAATGGGGGATCAACATGCAAGAGTGTCCAAACACAAAAGTTGAAATGAAAAAGTATGTAAAAGAGAAAGTCAAAAATATCATGTGGTCGAAACAACTTGGATGGAAAAGAGAACACTATGTTTTTCTTTTTAACCCTACTTGTGATCATGAGCAAAAAATTTACATGGGGGCTGATATAAAGTGGAAGGATAAAATGCTAATAGCCCAGTCAAGAACTAGCTCACACCATTTGAGATGTGAAACGGGAAGGTGGAAAATACCCAAAAAGGTGTGGGAGGATAGGATTTGTTGTTTCTGCTCTTCGGGTTTAGTGGAGACAGAGTGGCACTACATTATGGAATGTAAGGCTTACAAGGACATCTGATACTTCTACTTAGATTTTCTAAAATTCAAGTCTTTAGTGACCTTGTTTGAAGATGAAAAGATCACTAAAACAACAAGTTACCTAATCAAAATTCATAGCAGAAGAAACAAAATCAGCAAAGAGTTGGAAAACAACATGAAGTAGTTCGGTGGGGTCAGCTATTGTTTTGTTGTTTTGGCTAAATTGGTCTTTTAGATTCATTTCATGGGTCCTATAGGCTGGCTGGTCTCGTAGATGTTATTAAAATCAATCAATTAATCAATGAACTTGCTAAAATAAGATGACCAGGTTCAATGCAACACTCTTTCGGTGCTCAAGTATTCTTGTCCACTAGATTTTATGTATACTCATTTATAAGGCTATATATCAACCATATGTTCATGAGTTTTCATGGATGGAACTCTTTATGTTCTGGACTTCCTGAGTTCTCCCAACTCCTTCAGTAAAATCATTTACAAATCTAGTCTCTGAAAACACTTCATTTCAATGAATATGACCATAAATTTATTTGCTGAAGAGTTTGGGGGAACTATGGAAGTTACTGAACACTTGCTTAGTAGAGGGGGAACTTTGGAAGTTATTGAACTCTTGCTTTCTAACGAGGGACATTTTATTTGAGAAGACTAAAAATAGTAGTTACTTATAAACTGTTTCAACCTCTGGCCTTTCAAAAAGGAAGAAAATAAATAAAACAATTTTTAAGACTATCAAACATGAAAGAAAAACATTTTTAGAAGCTTACAAATTTTTTTTGGGTTTTAGTAGTAAATCGTTTATTGCATATATATTTGATTTCATTTAAGTGAGAAGATCCAGTGATATTTTTTTAGATGCCCAATGTGACTGATTTATCATATCATTTTATTTATTGAAGGCCATTTTAAATGAAAAGCGACCAGTGACTTGTCAGTCAAAACAAAAAAATAGTTTCACATTTTGATAGACATGTTTAATCTTGGGAATCAAATTTTAGAAATCAGTGACCATTAGCAGCTTGATTATGACACTTGTAATACCTATTTGAAGTGTTCATCTATTTCTTATTTAGCAAGGGCTGAGTAGAAAGTAGTGTTCATATTTGTATTGTGTTGTTGTAATACTGAATAACAATTTTTGATGATATTTTCCACTTTCCTGCTTCCCACTTATTCATCCAAAATATGTTTTAAGGAAGAATAGAAAGCAAATATGGGGGTCCATGTCATGTGGGAGTGTTGGAATAACCTAATTCCTTTAACCTTTCCAAACTGGGAGCTAAGTAAACTTGATATTATTTCTCAATGTGTGTCTAAACATTGTGTGTCCCTAATTTTTAATCATATCCTTGTCACATTATTTGTGTTAGCCACATCTACGGTGAACAATTGTGGGAAAAAAAATGAAGAAATGAGGATGGAGAGTAATGGTATAGGTATAGGCATTACAGTGGATAATTATGGAGAAAAAAGAAGAAATAATTATATTGAAAAAGAAATAAAATATGACAAAATGGGGATGGAGAGTAACAGTATATGTATAGGCATTACGAGAGGGAAGGAAGTTTGATTGTAGTGATTGTACTGGACAAGCTGCAAGGTATGGACATCTTTCACTACATAAAAAAAATGTGTCTCGTGGCATACCATGGTTTCATAATATGAACAAAATAGATTTATTGAAAATAATTTAGAAACTTTCAAGAAAATGAATCGATAGGTGTGAAATGATTGACTCTACAACCTTTGACTATACCCTCCTTGCTTGTGTATAAGTGAGGGCTTTTGAATAGGTTATGGGCTTCCATCAAAGCATAAGAATAGACAAAATTTAGGAGATGGCAAGGAGAGGGAGGAAGGGCGATGCAAAGAAGGGATTATAGTCTCCTCTAAAGAAAGTTCAATATTCAACGGAGATGGCATTTAAAGTTTCCTTCTATGTAGTGATGAAAAAGAAAGAAGAAGATGTCATGCCCAAGATTTTTTTAACTAGAAAAAAAAAAAAAAAACCCAACTATTTTTTTTGAACCATAATACAAATACTAGTATTTAACAATCCTACTCTGAGCATTGTAACAAACTATACTCATCATTGACACAATGTCAAGCGAGGTATGTGGAGTAGCGATGTTGGGAGTATGGAGCTCATTGTGTGCACTGTTGAATAAGTATCAAGTTGGCTAAAATTCTAGACTACATGAATCTAGAGGTATTGTGGATCTCATCCGATTCTAATACGATATTTAAACCAATTAACATTATGAATATTCTTATCAACACGTATTATTAGCATTAATAATATTAGTATTAATCTCACTATTAATATCAATATTGATATTTATATAAATTTTATAAGTATCACTATTAATAGTTATATTAATATAATTCCCCCTAAAATTCTAAACAATAAACTATGTAATATATAAAATATTAGTTTTCTTATAAACATCATATTTAATATATAAACTCACTCCTTTTAAAAGATAGATAATTAAATCTCTTACTCATGTACTAAATTCACCTTAGGTAATAGCCTACTTAACTTTCTTATTATATAAATATATTCAAGATCTTTTCCTCTTTTTTTTTTTAATTTTTATTCTTTTCCCTTTTCTAAACTTATGAGAGGGATTTTTTTTTTTGGTTTTGTTTTGTGTACATGTGGCATATATATTATAAGAGCCATTTTAAAAAAACTTAAAACCCTTCCTACCCATATTTCTTTTCTCGTGAGGGAGCCACATTAGCTTCTTTTATTTTTAAGAACATAGCAAAGCATTTTAAACGAATAATAATTCCATGCCCAAATTTTTCTATAATGTAGGCATTTTGTAATTATTGATTAAATCGGTTTCTTAGATGAAAAATTTAAAAAAATAAGATTAAATTGCCTCCTTTAACAAGACAAAATCCTTGTCCAATACTTTTTAACTTTTATCTTTTTCCCTCTTGAGGTGATGGAGCTACTTTATCGCTTCAACTTGGACTTAGTGTGCAAGTTGAGATGCATTCCTGCTCATTAATTGTTTTCAGGACATTAAATAATGAATGATAATATGGGAGATGGGAGATGGATGAAAGTATAAGCATACGTGGATTAATCATGTTTTACATTCAATTGCAATCTAGAATGAAGAATTAGTCGAAGGTGATGATAAATTGAAAACTGTCAGAAAAATAAATTAAGTTAATCACCTTCGAAATTAACAATCATAATAAAGATTTACAATATGAACAGTGTTTAAATCCAACGTAACCTTATTGACTTTGGTTATCAAATTTTAAACTAGATATCACTATGTGCTTGCCCTAATCCAGTTTCCTCTTGTTTCCTTCTTCAAATACCATGTAACTGGGCACTATCATTGCTGACTTAAACACTAAAACTTACTAATATCTTGAAGGTTATAAATCCAACATTGGTCCTTGCTGCTTGTAATCCATATTAACAGTAATAATGATACCATTATCTGATACACTAGTTTATCCTTAACTACAATATTATGTATGCCTGACAAAACAATAATAACAATATCTCTTTAATCTGCTTAATCTATCCTATCGGTGATATGATTTATTTAATAACTACAGTTCCATTAATTACGCTATGCAACTATTGGAGGATACCTTACTTTTTCTGAACTTAACAAGTGACAACCATTAAGAAAATAGTAGCTGAAACTTAAGGTCATCGCTGAGCATTCCATTTTAACAAGGAAACGGACTTAGAGTAAGCAAGGTATTTACGCAGTTGGTCAGGAAGCAACGCCCCACTTGCAATTCTTTTCAAGTTACTGACAGAGTGTTGATTGATACAAGAGTAAATTTATTTTGAATGGGACGGGTTATGGCCAATCATGACGATTTACGAGAGAGATAGGGTTGGTTAATAAATACAACTTAACCTATGCTGTTGGATTTTATTTACCATCTTATGTTGGGGATTGCTTTTATACGACACGAGTCATTATCAGAAAGTAGCGGAAGGGCCATACTTGACAGGAAGCCATATTTATGTCAGAACGACTCTTAGCCATCATTCAATACTGGAACAACATGTTCAATCCACTAAAAATCTTCACACAACCATGAATGTTTAAAAAGAGGACTGTCATAACCGTATACCACATATCTTCCAGGGTTTGGGTTAATTCTATTCTAACATGGATATTACTTCAAATCGCAGATTTCCATATGGAAAATACACACATAGCTCACCTTCCACTTAGAATGGAACAACATCTTTGCAAGTGGACGATTGTCTCTTGTGCAATATCTAAGCATTAACTACTCAATAAATTGGCAATATAGTTATTGGCAGATTAGACTGTGAGGTCTGTTGTGAGCTTCTTAATAGGATGAGTTAATAGCCTATCTATCAGTGAATTAATTCCTACCATCCAACCTTTAATGTGCTCTATATAGCCCCATGATTCATTGCATTTCAAATATTTCTCTTGCTACATAATAAACCAATGACAGTACACGCAAGAGGTAAACTTAACAATAACTGCCACACTTCCTTTTTTGAGTTTTACCTATCAGTATATTGAAGAGGTATTGGACATACACCTATTTCTTAACATGTTTAAGGTAAATTTTCCTTTACATTTAAGTCTTTGCAGTGGTGGAATACAAAATGTTCAAAGGTCTAACAAAGCACGCACTTGTTCGGGTGTGCAGAAGGAATGGCTATTGTGGCCATCTACGCTAAGGTTGTCCTTGTAGCTGAAAAAAAAAAAAATGTGCCATCTAACTATTTGCTCAGACAATGAAATACATTTTCTGTTGTTTGGTTTGTGGGAGCTCTAATCTTTCGCTTCTATATAATTTTTTATAAAATTCCTATTCTATTTATTTTACCTGAAACAACCTATCTATTTATTTATTTCTTTCTTTTATTTTCTCTCTCTCTTTACCAGAACAGTATGCATAAATTTATTTATTATTATTATTATTATTTTTAAAAGAGAGCTTCTTGATGCAAAGACATGAGTGGATAATGAAAGAAAGTTGTTAGTGTTATGTAAGAAACCATGTCTGGATGGTAATTTACAACACTCTTGACTAACCGAAGGAACCAAAATTCCTGATGCACCAGCATCGAGAGTATTCTATCTATTCTTAAATGTGCCAACTTTGTGTATCATGTTCTAAATGCATTCTTTTTGAACAATAATTTCATAGAGTTACATAGCAGGTAAAAGGTAATATAAACTGATTCAATGCAAATATGCCACTTTTAGAGATAATACTTTAACAGAACATAAAAATCCTCTTGTAGAAGCAGAAGATGTACGAGTCTGCTAATAGAAATACCTTGTTATTTCACTGGTATTTATATTGGGATTACATAGGATCCAAATGTAGTATCGATCATGTTATGACTGTTTGCTCGAAAACAAATGGAGCAACCAGATTTAGTATAACTACATTTCCTCTATTTCATTTCCCATAATCACAAAGGAACAATGATTAACTCTGATTTATTTATTGTAATTACATAGAACCTCATAATGTTATCTCCGTCCTATAAATGCTTCAAGGAATTTAACCCTTTTGATTTCCCTCCAACAATTGCAAAGTCCTTATAAATACAATACTTGCAAGTTTTCTAGCAGATTGCATACAGTGATGGCATTATGTTATATTTCCTTAAACAATATAATAGAATGTTAAGAGGCTATATTAGGTTATTATTTACTCTTTCCTATCCAATCATACATTTATCTACCTTTGTACATTTTTCACCATAAAATTTACAAAGAATACATGCCAATGTGACAATTGAGTACTAGATGTTCCATATTACAACCGATGTTTCAAAATACAAGAGTAACACACAAAAAATATTAAGGCTTGCTCTTGATGAGGGCACAACCTAAGACACAAAAAATAACCCACAAACAAGAGAATAATTTTATTATTCAAAAAAATGGAGCTTCTTACATGTAGATGATCTCAAATCCCAAGTTCTACAACACATGCAAGTTACAGAAGCTACAGAATAACCCTTTCGCAATATGCGAGCTTGTCCCCAAAAAGTTACCCAAAAATTAGAAACCCGCCCATAAATAGAGCTCCTCTTTAGTTTGGAGCCAAAACAACATTCAAATTTGAGTTTAGGCGGTTTGGCGCCGAAAAATTACAACTTGAAGTTCAAATTTCAAAAGAACATTTGCAATTGTATCCTCTAGAAAGTGCACCAACTTCCCCTGCGCTACAACTTTGATCTCGACTCCTGAC